>JAZHYW010016376.1:0-10941 GCA_037355805.1 Ixodes ricinus
CCGGGCCGTGGAGTGCTCTAAGGCCTGGTGCGTCCGCTGTAGATGAGACATTTATCTAGTGCAGTACGATTGCTAGCCTGGGGTCTTTAACGTCGCACCACTCAGTAGTGATACACTACCGCACGACCGGACACCATTGGTACGATGTTCATCCAGATCGAAACGGGCAGGGATGTGGATTGAACCCAAGATCCCTGTGTTCTGCAGCGCGAGCTTTCGCTCCGCGTACTCCGAACTCCGTTGCTCTTACTACCGATCGTGTGCGATATTATACTTACAGCAGCTTTATGGAATTAATTTAATCTGTTCCTTGCAACTACAGGTCGCGGAAACACTATGCAGCATATTAGAAAGGCACCATGATCGCTTTCTTTCGACACAATCTTTGATGATCAGGCGATAGAGAGCTCAATTGTGAGTACCAGGGAGGCTAGTTCGTTTACTCTTTTGATACATTACTTGCATTGTTAAAGCGCATTGTTTATTATTTCAATCCCATGCCAACGTGAAACTCGTTGAAAGCCACGTGCTGGCAGAGGTAAAAATGTGACAAGTGCCTTCTTTATTTTTTATTTTTTTGTGAGCCTGGAAAACAATTTTATGCGTTACGGAATCTTTGTGAATCTAGCTATATAAGTATTCGCGACTCCAACAAAACGGACGGCACATAGCGGGAATACACTGAACTGGCCGGAACAGGTCCTTTTGCCATTTCTGCTCGTCTCTTGTGGCTTCCGTGATTACAGTGTTGTCAGTGGTTTGCTCAATAGAACAGTTAAGGCACTTGCGTTTGAGTGCGTTTGACTGCGTTGCGGAGGAGCCGAAAGCGAGTCACCGGCACATCTGTGCTTCGTATGAAGCGTGGAATCGAATTCAAGGAATCTTCTTGGCACGCGATATAAGCAGCAGGGATGTCCTGGTGTCTCGCTGCCGCAACGCAGTCAAACGCAGTCAAACGCAACTGTGTGAACCGGGCTTTATCCTGGTGACTCTGTCGTAACTGAATAGTATCAGCTTGTTACCGAGGTTTCTCTGCACGCAGCATACGCAACCACGTGAACCAGACATTCCAGTGTTTCATCAGCGTTCATCAGCACCGTGGAAGGAAAGTAAGCAGTCCGTTCATCGCTTCCTTAAAGTGAAACTGAAGCGGTTCTGTATTTGAGAAAAAACACTTCAATGGCCTTCAATTTACCTCCAGGATCAGGAATATCGAGATTATTTTTCAATTTGGCGCACGGAGCCTTCAGAAATTAATTTTTAAAGTACCGCCAAAGCCCCTCCTTCCCGGGGCGTGACGTCACAAAAGGAGTTTTCGGAATCTCTGCTCTCGCGCATCTTCAGCGCCTGCCAAAGCTATGCACGCGCACTCTTGCTATTTTCAAGAAGGTCAGAAAGAGACGTCACGACTGCCGTCAGTGCGGAAAAATATACCTGGCAAGCTTGTCGTTGCACGCGCTGCCCACACGAGCGACACGCGCTTGGCGGCCCAAAGGTCCTTTTATGACGTAACAACAGGTCGGAGATTTTTCGCGTTTTCTCGCTTTTAGTTGGCATCTTCAGGGAAAACGAATGTGATATTCAGATTCACGGGATAAAAATACACCAGAATTCACCTCTAACTCGTTTTTTCAAGAACTGTTTCAGCTCCCTTTAAAAAGAGTCCAGCTTCTGGAAGCTCGCTTACGCCAGCACATTGCCGCATGTTCTAAACGTGGATGATAAAAAGCGGGGCAAACCATTTTGGATTCAATGGTTGCTTGCTAATGCCCCAGCGTTGTGCGCTGAGCTGGGGCAATGCACGGCATGACTTATATTAGACCACCATGTTTGCCCGACAGTGGCGTCCTCTATAATTCGCTGGAGTCGCGACCACAGCCGGGCCAGACTAGGACATTCCTTACGTCCTTCGCTTTGGATATAGAAGCGATGGGAGTTCTTCTACCGCCTGGGGGCGCGACAACGCCACCCCTCCGAGTACTGCCTGAACCACCCTTATTAACAACTCTTCCGACCACCGTTACTGACAGTGTGTGCCAATGTACTCATTTGAAACAACTGTAGTGCGTCGATTGAAATAAGTTTTGGCTTACGATAAGTAGATGCTTGTTTATGGGAATTTGTTTTTCGAGATGGCGAAGGAGAAGTGCTCTGCGTATGTGAGCTATGCTGCGCTGCGATATTACACTGAACAAGTAAACACGTCACATAGACGGTATATGGTATGCTTTACGTGTTGTTCAGTGCAACTTCGCAGCGCGGTGTACCTCATTCTGTCAAACCAACGAGCCCAAATGCAAGCATCGTTCCGCCTGGGTCCCCGCGGGCGGGCGGCCTCCACGCCCGTAGCTCCAACTAGTCTAAATATTCCTCCAATTCAACCCCGGAACCAAAACGGGCCAACACGGTGAGATTAGGACGTCTCGCTAGAACGAGTTAAAGCGCTGTAGGAGGGGCAAGATTGCAGGGACCACGCCGAGCGGCGGTGGCAGGAAAAAACGCCCCCCCCCCCCTTAGTGAAGGCCGTAAGGAAGCGAAGTGCGTTTTTCGCTATATAGACGTTTTCTGTTTCCCTGTCGTTCTCAGTCACGTGGTTTCCGTATCTGGTAGGCGGGACGAAAAAATAATAAAACATTTCAACTTGGACTATGCGACAAAATATAGGCGAGTCAAAACAAGAATGTGTGACAATCGCGTATTTTTCGTAAACACATTCCAGCGGTGTGGGGCGATCAAAACCATGTATTTACGGCGTGCCCGAAGTGACAAAATTCAAGATGGCTCCACCCTTGTGGAAAAGATTTATAGACCTTTGCAAAAATCGCCTTCTGCGCGCTGCCATCTTTGTCTGCTGGGCTGTAGAAGGCCTTCTGAGCATGCGCTGTTGCTCTGCTGTGCGGTATATCACACGCTGCGCATGCATCAACGAGGTAGAGGGGCTTAGAGCAATAACTTGGTATCGCGTTAACCAGGCAAAAGTAACCCCAGGGTTGTGAAAGTTACTTCAAAAATGTACCTAATACCCCTGTCAGACGGGCACCTTGAATGTCATTTACGCTAAAGGCCTTTAGGATTTTCAAATGACATTTAAGTCGTGTCGTGTCAGACGAGCAACTCAAATGTCATTTAGGTGATGTCTATCACGCTAGCGGTCTGTTGTTAACCCGGCAAACTAAGAGTTCATTTTATTGTTTACTAGGTAAATAAAAATGTAATGAATTCTTGAACTAAGTACACGTTCTGACGGAGTCAAGGTGTTTTGCGGCAACTATGACACGACGTCAGCAATCCCAAGTAATCCGTAGCCGTAGCCGTTCCGCCGCGTGGCTCAGTCTGCTTTCGGAACTCCGTGCATCTTGGTCGCCGTTGTTCCTCGCGCTCTTTCGTTCTTCGCCGGATTCGTATACACTGTTGACGTTTACGTCTGCGATTGATTCAAGCGAAGACCGCGACCCTGTAGCGATGGAGCCTGCTGACGACAACGATCGTAGTGCGATGGATCCGGAACTGCCGGAACGTCGGATCGCGTTCCTGACGCTCAACTGAGACCGCGAGTACATTAAACAAATATATCGCAAAGGGTGTGCGAGATATATACGTTATAAGCATTTTTTTTCTAAAAATAATTGCTACAAGCATTGTTTTCAATTGTATTTACATTATCTACAATGTTTTATTTCAATTCGCGGAACTTGCGCTGACCGCTGTTGACGAGACTACACATTTACGAGCCGTAAATGAGTTTGGGAGAACTCAGTTGAGCTCGAATGTCATTTAAGTCAAATGTCATTTGAGTTGCCGTGTGACACTGCCTAAATGACATTTACACTGAATGTCATTTGGGGTAAATGTCATTTGAGGTGCCCGTCTGACAGGGGTATTAGATGCAGTTACTGTTACTCGTACAAAAAGGTACCTGGGTACGTACCTAGGTACTATGCTTAAAAATGTACCTAGGTGCAGGCACAGTTACTTCAAAGATACTTTATGTATTTTCCCCAAATTTGTCAAAATATATTGGAAGTAAAGCTTTTTATACTAAGGATACACACAAAAACGAGTTTGATAAATGTGCTTTATTGAGTTGTCAATGCGATGTCCACATCGGGGTTGAGTCCTCACGTGCTTTATCCTCACGCTCCAATCGATTCACAGAGGCCACAGCTTCCACTGTTTACCATGTCCACGCCGAATCCGCCGAAACTCGCTTGTTGACGTTCTTTCCTTCAGAGCCGGTGCTGACGTCGACGGGCCCAGAAGACGTCGGCCGCATGAAGAAACGCATGAGCCGAGTGCATATGCACCTAGAGTCACTAAGAAGCTACGCTTTCAGAGTACCGCATTCCTTTTCTTTGCCATTTTGCCGACAATACAGTCGCTCTATTCAACTATATCCTGGTTCGCTGCGGCATCATTGGACAACGGCCGTCACGTGAGTCGCTATCATCATCATCGTGTTTTTTCAACGCCACCATCTTGGGTCCAGCGATCCTCTGCCTGCTGCTGTTTGGTGTTTACTGCCCGCGCACGCTGAAGTCCGTCGCTCAGCACGCGCGTTTTCCGTGCTACGTCGAGATACGAACAACACGACTTTGATTCGCCACCACAGCTGCGGCCACGGCAGCTGGCGCAGGAGACGGCTACAGCTCGGCTTGGCTCAGCTACAGTCACTCCTCCAACTGCGCGCGGACCCAAGATGGCGGCGCCTGACGCGCTTCAGACGCCATGTTTGGGAGTTTCGGTACTCTGAAAGCGTAGCTTTATTTAGTGACTCTATGTGCACCTAACCTTCGCGTTGACAAGCGAAAGGCTTGAAGCTTCCTTGTTTTTCTTCTTTCGTTTTCTTTCGGGACATTTTCAGTTTGATAACTGCAAAAAATTTGAATCCGATTTATTAAGTGGAAACTGTATTATATACGCAGTGTTACATTGCTTTACGATTGTAATTATAATTTCTTTTCAATTATATTTTATATTGTGTTTATGGCAGAAGAGAACCACCACCAGGACAAGATACAGGCACCAGGAAACTGCTCATCTTACAAGTTATCTCCTCCCTTGTAGCTCTCAGACGAGCTTCAAACCCGCAACGAAGTCGATTTTTCGTTTGAGATGAGGGAAGCAGTTCGCTACTTTTCCTAAACAGAGTTCCGAAGCCATTTGATACATTGGTGTCGCTAGAACGACATCGCTAATCCAGCGTTCGCTTAAACGAACACTAAAGTGTCGTTCGATGAAACATCACGGGCGGGGCTTCGTTCGCTAAAACGCCGTTCGATCAAGTCAGTGCCTCCCAGGCAGTACCCAACTCTACGTTAATCACGGCACATGGTAGTGTGCCGAATACTTCAAGATTTATAGTTTCTACCATTTGCCGAGTGAATAGAAAAGTACCTGTAAAAGGTAACTTCAGTTAGTTACAAGTTACTCAAAAATGTACCTAAAGGCCCGTTCACACTCTTACGACCTCTGTAAATCTTGGTTCCTTACAACCTCTTAAACCAGAGGACACAGTGGCGCCATCTATCGGGTTGCAGTGTAAACTTGACAATCCGGCATATTTTCTATTTCTCCCGCGCATTATCCTTTCTTTCTTGTCTCAAAAAACTTATGGAAACGTTATAAACGAGCCTTTCTCATAGGTATTACGCACATTCGACCTCGAAAGTGCCGCAAAACCGTCGCTCTTGTGAAATGCAGTTCCACGATCACCGCATAGATGGCGCCAGAAATGAAATTTGTAAGAAGTTTTAACAGATCTGGTCTCTCTCGGTCGAAGTCGGTCGCAAGAGTGTGAACGGGCCTTAAGATACAGATACAGAGACGGAGAAATGAAAGTACCTAGATTTGAACTTCAGGTACAACAAAACGATTTCCAGTTACTTGTACCTGGGTACTTTAGAACCTTGAGTGCCCCCCACCCCCCCTCTTTGGCTGCCGCCATGTACAATTTTGACCACTCGACACGTGACCGTACCAAATCACGAGGCTTTTACGCAAAACTGAGCCGAGATTTGTATTGCGATCGCTGTAAAAAACAAACAAGATAAACTATTTTTTCAATACTGTTAGCCCCAGAGATCAGTGTTTAGCTCCGATAAAAATCCAAACTACAGCAACGCGGCTGATGGCATGTAGCGGAGGCATTGCGAAGCTACCCGATTTTTTGTAGTAAACGCACATTTTTGGACATAAAAGCAACGAACAAACTTATCTCGTCGGTACATTTATTAAAGATCAATAAGCCATTATTTGTGCGCGGGACTTCGTTAAAATCTAGACGTAAAGCTGCAAGGTCCAGTGGTCAAATATCTGAAACATGGCGGCGGCCCATTGGGGGTCACTTTCAGCTGCCAGTTTATCGCTCTGAGGCCCTCTACCCTATAGGCATGCCTCTACAGCTCAGTGACTCAGCATTTTCCGCCAGGGTGATAGGCGATGCGAAGGTCTATAGCCCAGCCGTGCTATAACACATATCTTTTTCTCTTTTAATCACCGCTTCCAGAAAGTACATAACGCTCTGTTTCACTTGAAGTTTGACCGTAGTCGACGCTATACGATCGGATGGAGATATTCAAGCTGCTTCAAAAAGTGCATCGTCAGGGCGATCACCGTCTTGGTACGTTTGCTGTGCTTACTCAACCTACTAAATCAATCACGCACAGTCATTGCTCCGCAATCCTGCGTGTTTTTTTTGTTGCTGCGTGGTTGGTTTTGCTGCTTGATCGGCTCCAATCGATTGCAGAGTTGGCTGCTTTTGCGGTCGACTAACATCGTCCATACTCCGTTTTACGACAACTTGGCGAACTGTGGAGGCTGTGGTCCCCGCGACCCAATAGGGGCGTTTGAGCTATACTCTGTTTCATAATTGGGTTGTGGGGATATTTATACAGCGAGTCGTTGGTCAGCCATTTCAAAGTTGCGACGAGTCTCAAGCTGTAGATGAGCAATTTAGCCAGTACAGTACAACCGCTAGCCTGGGGTCTTTAACGTGCACCACGCAGTAGTACATAGCGTGCAACGCTGTCAGAACTACTGGCGCAGGCGCGTGGCTTCATCCATGGTTTTGTTTGCGCGAGAGCGTGTGCATATGATCAACGAGATCAAGCCCCGTGCTCGCGCCAGTAGCTTCGACAGCGTTGCACGCTAAGTGTGAAACAGAGTATAGGCACGTGAAAACGCCCCCTCCATGGTCCAGGCCACGGATGTCTCGTTACCGCCATAGCATCAGCGCCGACCAAAAAAAAAAAAAAAGTTTTTTTTTTTTTAAATTTAATTTTGCGCGGTTTTATCTTTCTCGATACTACGCTAGACGACGCTGAAGTGAGACGCAGACATGTTTACTTTTCGGCTGTACTTAATTTGGATCAATCATTTTCCGAGATCCAGGTGGCTTTTAAAAGATGTTTGAACGATCGCAGCCCTGTAACCGACCGCTTCCGGTCAAAACGTCGCCCCGTGAGCATTCGCCCCCGCCACGGATTCGCGGGTAAATTGAGCGTATGGCTGTCTCTTGTGAAGTGTTCCCGAAGAGCTCGCTATATACCCTTTCCACAAGGGCGCAGCCATCTTGAATGTCATCACTTCTGTAGGCGTTACCGAAAAGAAGTAACTAAATACGTTACTCGTTACTTGCAAATAAAAGTAACGCGTTACCGACCTACGTTACCTCAAAATAAAAGGAACGCGTTACCGTTACCGTTACTGATAAAAAGTAACGCACGTTACTGTTGCGTTACTTTTTATTCACGAACTAAAACATTTGCTGTTTCGACGTTTGATATGTGCGTAAGCGCCATAGCTAAAATATGTCCATGCGGAAACTTAATTACCCTCTCTTTTTTAGGGTTTCACCCGAATAGTTACAAGAAAAAACGCGGAAGTATATATGAAGCTGATTTATAACATGTTGGCACGGAACTTAACAGAAGAACCGGCCTCCCTCATTAGCACAGAAATTAAGACCAGCCGAGATTGAAACTTTGAATATATTTTATTCACAACATGTCGAAGTACAGATAGTTGCTGTGAACAAGTTCCTCCGTTACCCGAAGCACACTCCGCTGTTGTACTTCAGCAACAGCTGAATTTCGAAGTTGGCATCTGACATTCTACCTCGCTTCTTGGTAAACACGTCCGCGCCTACGCTAAATAGGCGTTCAACGGATGCGCTCGATGTGGAGGACAGCGGCATTTTTTGACTAAGGAATTTATGACTGGGCACTTAAAAACACACAAAAAATTAATTTTTTTAAGTTTTAGGAAGTAAAGTAACGTAACGTAATTTCGTTACACGTTACTCAAAATAAGTAACGTAAGTACGTTACCCGTTACTTCTTTGGAAAAGTAACGAGTACGTTACTTCGTTACCAAAAAAGTAACGCGTTACCGGTAACGCCGTTACTTGTAACGCGTTACCGCCAACACTGCTTCTGGTATGCGGTAAAACATCGTTTTGTTCTCTCCACGCCGCTGGTTGGTGTTTACGAAAAATGCGAGATTGTCACACATTCTCGTTTTGCCTCACCTATATTTTCTCGCATATTCCAGGTTAAAATATTTTATTATTTTTTCGCCCCGCATACCAGATACGGAACCCATGTGACTTGAGAACTACAGAAAACAGAAAACGTCTATACTCTGCAGCTAACGGCAAATGCTGCAGCGGTGTACGTCCATCCGAAGTTGGTCGGTTTCGCCGCCAGACGACTCTTCTTGACCAGCAGACGACAGCCGGTTCCTCCGGGCCTCGCATTTGGCGCAGGGACACAAACGCTTCTGTGACGTGGGTGTCACGTGCCTCGCTTCTCCGCTTTTCATTGGGTCGCGGGGGCCGTGGCCTCCACAGTTAGCCAAGTTATCGTGAAACGGAATATAGGTGGCGCAAGCTAGCGTCTTTTGCAAAGTGTGCAGCCGTTAGCCATCCATCCATTCATCCGAACGATGACACAGCACTCGTGTCCAATAGATGTACACAGGTGCACGCCGAACTGTGAAGAAGACCTAAAATATTCGGCCCAGCATCTACTAAAGCTGCGGTTATATTGCTAATACGTCACACAATCCACGTTCTGCAGACACGCTCTGTAGACATGTTCAGTCATGATCGGAGCAAACATGTTTCGAACATGATTGAGGCAGGTAATTCTGTCATCATCTCTGCGGCGAACATCATGTCTTGACTCTTTTGTATTACGTGTGATCAGTGTGAGCGCGAGCGAACCCTTTGAAAAGTCCCAATGGGAAGTCATTTTAGGAAAGAGTACGGCACGGTTATAAATTGCATAAGCCGTCGTTGAACTGCAGCAATGCAATTGTTACTCGAGTATGGCTGTTCTTTAGGAAAGGCTTTCCATTGACTATGTTACGATGGCAGACTGCTGAGTGGGGCACCTCAGCACTGACACTTTCGGAAAAAATTACGGCGATTTTGTTAATGAGTTTCTAATTTCACGGAAAGATCGCCAGAGCTCTCAGCTAAAATGTACTGAGAAAAGCAGCGAAAGTTTCTGCTGAAACGTGAAAAAATATACCGCTGTGTCATGTTCCGAAATGCCTTCAATCAGGTTGCCAAGGCTACTACGTCTTGCAACTCGGGATTCTGAGGATCGTTGCGGGAGGCAAGGACGCCAGAGGTAAAAACAACGTCTTTATTGCATTTTTTGTTTATGCGGAGGGAGTGTATGCGTTTTGAAAGCGAGTCATTGAGTCCTCAAAAGCGCAACTCAGCAATTGAAAGTAGGCAACGAGCGCGCCACTATTTGATTACAATGATGGCCGCCTCCATGGCTGGCTAAAGTATGCTTGAGATTAAAACCAAGAATTGTCAGAAGAATATTTGTACGGCAGCAATCAGTCCACTTTGAATATACCTACAATTATCTCTCCCTTCATTTCGCCATGTATACGGCGGTACGACGACTGTTCACATCAAAACTGACAAGATTGCGATTAAAACAGGTGACAAGAAGCTGGGTGTGCTACACCATAGTTCTCTAGACGTTCTGCCGGCCAAATCGGTTGTCCCTGGGGAAGATTTCCAAAACAACTTTCAGAACGTTGTCAAGCTGAACAGCCTGATCTGTATCTTTAGCGTTACCTCCAGTTTGCTCTCGCAAGGTCTCGCTCTCGAACGTTTACATTTGGTTCGATTTCCACCACGGCCGCTTCCTGGATGAACATGTCCTGACGTGTATTCGCTGAAGCTCTGTTCTGCAATAGCTACATTTTTTATCTACAGTGTAAACCAGTGTCGCCGTAGTTCAAAAGCAGACCGACCTTGCGCTTTCTAAACACGAGCGTCTAATTTGCTTTGCTTAGCCTTTACATTGAAATGAAGATTGATATAAGCTCTTGCCCTTTGCTGTGAAGAACGTCACGCCCCCCCCCCTCCCCCTTTTTTTTAGGAGGGAGAAATGCAGTACAAGAAGACGAGGAAGGAGTCAAGGCCAAGCCACGGATTGTCCTTTGACCCCGCGGGGTGGGTACGAGAAGTCGACCTTGAGCTTCTCGGCGTTAAGATTATCCCTGCTAATCCCCCACGAAGAGATCCATACCTGTAATTGGAGGATTGGGTCGTGCTTTGAGGAGAACGTAATCTGGCAATGATTTCTTTTTCATTATTAATATTTTTTCTCTTACGAACGTTTAGCTAACACGGTGTACCCGCAAAATCTGTTGTTTTAAAGATAGAAAAAAAAAAAAAAACGATAGTGGCAGAGGAGAAATATTTTTGCAGTGCCTGACGTATTATTCTTCGTCGGAAGTTTTGTTTTCGATTCAAAATAATTGTTTGGTTTCCTGCATGCTGCTACCAGAGCGGCAAAAAAAAAAAAAATTGGTTTGCTCTTTATGTTTATACAGCCTTGATGGGGAGATGCGCCTCAACGGGTAATCGGTCTCTTAGCTGTAGATGAGAAATTTAGCCAGTGCGGTACAACC
>JAZHYW010016377.1:0-170351 GCA_037355805.1 Ixodes ricinus
ACCGGAGCGCTGTGCTGCGTCATGTGACCGCAGCGCCCTCCCTCGGATGCTGCACAAACCCTGTGCGACATCACGTGAGCGCCATCTGTCGGACGCAGCTCGAACCCATCACACGTAAGACGCCCTTAGCGCCCTGCGTGACATCACGTTGTTGTTATCAGGTGGTGACCACAACACCTGGCTTGTGGTCTGAGGTTTGAGGTCTGAGGTTTGCTGTTTGAGGTCTGAGGTCATGGCACGCTTCTGGCACGCGCCTGACAAGTGACATCACGCCTATACCGAGCACGTGACGCGAGGGCGGGACCTCGCGTCACGTGCTCCGATTGCTCCGATTGGTCACCGATTGGTCACTGAGCTCCGATTGGTCACTGGATAATGCCCTGACGCGTGACGCGAGGGCGTGACGCCAGGGCGGGGCCATCGATGCCCACGGCCTGTCATTGGTAACTGGGATGGGAGAGAGGGAAAGGGCCCCGCCCTACTGCGCTGTGATTGGTTGGATTGGGTTTGGCTCCGCCCTCCTGCGCTGTGATTGGTCGGATTGGGTTAGGCCCCGCCCTCCTGGGCGTTTGTTGACAAACTGTGTGAGCTGGTACACCTTTCCTACCACTACTCTTTGCTCTGTCGCGAACTGTTTAAACATTTGTGGAGGACGGAAAAGCGTTTCCTGTGATTTCAGGTCAATCTTCAGATAACTGGCAACCATGATTTTAAGCCACAATATGAACAAGTGCCGTTACTCTGAAGCGTAGCTAATTTAGTGGCACTATATATAGAAGAGCATGGCGTCTGAAATCTAGCTCAGAGCTGCGCTGTTCCGCCATGACCTTCCCTAGTGCCACTAAATAAGCTACGCTTCAGGGAAATCACACTTCTTTATATTGTGGCTTAAAATCATGGCTGCCAGTTGTCTGAAAATTTATCTGAAATCACAAAAAATCGCTTTCACGTCCTCCACAAGTGTTTAAACACTTCGCGACAGAGTGAAGCAATATTAAAAAAGCTTTCTAATACCAAATCAAATGCCGAGGAAGTCGCATTTTTGAATCAGGACGATCGGTAGTTGCGTCTGCTCTGTACAAGCACCAAGATGGCGGCGCCCACGGCAATGTTGGAGAACAGAGTGCCGACCCTAAGCATAGCTCATTTAGTGGCGAGGTCCACACTTCGGCGCGGCGAGGTCCACACTTCTGCCCGTCGAGTCAAAAGCAACAAAAAGCAACCGTTTCCCACGCGTGAACTGTACCAAGGAGTTCTCTGTCCAAGCAAGTGGCGCGACTCTACTAATCGTCCACAACCGCGCGCCAAGTGCACAGCTGACAAGATTGGCAATGGGTATGGCAAGAAAGGACACTTTCCGTCTGTCTGCCTGTCAGCGAAAAAGAACCACTCGAATACACAAAGCCATGTTGCACTCGAGTTATCCTCGTATATTCAATAAGTTGAAGGCGCTGCCGGCAAGTGCAGACTAAATTCATTTGATAAAATTCACGCTTACAAGTACCGCCAACCATTGTTGTGGAAACGCGCAAGACACGTGCGAGGAGCGGGTGCTCCGCTGCCATTCGCTTCCAAGGGCCGCTCATTTCAGTACTGCGCCGACAACTGCTTCCAAGGGCCGCTCGAGACACGAGCTTCGTGCACTGGCGCATTTGACGCCACTTGCAAGACAAACGCAAACACATCGAAGGGCTTTAGTCCAGACCACGGTAGTCCAGACAGATAAAGAGGGATCGGTGGCCAAGTGCAATAAAGAAAAAAAAGGATCGGTCGCCGAGTGGGCTAGTACACCAGCTCGGAGAACGTGGAGCGAAAGATCGCGCTGTATAACCCAGGGATCTTGGGTTCAATCCCCACCCCTGCCCGTTTCGATCTGGATGAGCATCGTACCGGCGTGCGGTCGTGTATCACTACTGCGTGGTGCACGTTAAAGACCCCAGGCTACCGGTTGTACCGCACTGGCTAAGTTGCTCTCCTACAGCTGGGAGACAAGTCGCCCGTTAAGTCAGACTATGTTCTAGGCTGTATAAACATACACATACCCCAATTTGTTTCCAGACAGATAAGGTAGCACCGCTTCATTCCACCGTGACATAGTAAGATCACTGTTAAAAGAGGTGTTCATAACGGACAATAGCATAGTGAACTCCCGAGGTTACTTTGAAGACACCAAAGTTATTTAGAGGTTCATTTGATTTAGCCTAAAAATTAGAAAGGTGAAGAGAAAAAAAAAAGAAAGAGACGTACGCCTCATTTTAGGTAGAAACGTATTTTCTGCCTATTGATGGCCCTATGGTTTGTTTAGTGAATCCGCAAAACGGGAAGTGTTAAATTTACAAAAAAATTGTTTCGGGCGCCAAAACGGTAACGTTAAAATTCAATTTGCATCTCAGAGTAAGCACCTGTTTGTCGGTTAAGAAAATATGTTGTAATTGTTGAAAATAATAGAAATCATGCTTCTTTTTTTGTTTTTCATATCCACTAGCCACCAAACAAGATCTACAGAGAATGAAAATATCTTAAATAATATTTCATAAAATAAATCTTGTTCGGAATAAGTATTTTAGCCTCCTTTGCAACTCATTCAACTATTTCTTTTATTTCCAAATACATATTAGTGGGGTGCCTTCATGTGCCCTTTGCTTAGGGTGGAGACATCTGGCCATTTTGTCCCGTACTTTTATTTTTTATTCAGAAGCGCGTGAAAAAGCGTGTCCCTGCACGCGTTTGGGGCGGTAACTGTGCTATGGCGATATTTTGTTTTCGTCGATTTATTTGTATTTAACCCGTGAGCGCGTGCTGTCGGCATCGGGTATACTACAAAGGGTGGCATCACCCTAAGCAGAATAAAATTGAGGCACCCTACATATTAGGATATCTGTGTTCAGCCCTGCACGAACTTGGTGCTTAAGAACCACACCTTGTAGCGTATGCAAGCGTTTCACTACGCGCGAAAACATAGCACACACAAAAACTAGAATCAACAAAAGTATCGCCTTCAGAGCCTTGTCAGGCCTTTCGCTGGCAGTCTGCTGATGACTAGTTACACTTTTTTTGCAATGTTCAGAAAGTGCCGACCAACGGAGCCATCAGTTGTAATTCTGTTGTGTCTATGTTTATACAGCGTGGAGTTAGTTCGCTCTGAGGGCATCCGGCGGCTTCGTTGGAGATGAAAGACGGTGCAGTACACCGCTGCTTGTCTGACGACTTTAACGTGCATCACGCAATAGTGATACGTGACAGCACGACGGTACGATGCTCATCCAGATTGAAACGGGCAGAGGCGGTGGATTGATCCACGATCAGTGAGCTCTAGAGCGTGAGCTTTTGCTACACGTGCTACCGATCCACGAGCAACGAGACATCGCGGTCGAATTCGAGCTCGAGAGAAAAACAACAACAGCAACAGCAAGAAAATCTCTGGTTTGAGGCATTTGGTACTAGTGTCGCCATCTCGTTTATCAAGTTGGAAATAAAATTAACAGGGTGATTTTATTTACACAAATACGCGAATACAACAATATTTTGCTTTCTCGTCATGGTCTTAAAATTAAGATTAGAGGCACCCCTTGTACGTACAGCCAAGCGTGTTGTCACGTTTGTCTTCTAAATGATTGTGTTTTCAAAAATGCCTCAAAACACGCTAACAACAGTCAAAACGGTCATATTTCTGGATTTTATTAAAAATCTCCAGCGCTCTAAAACAAAAATTCAAGGGCCGTACAACCTTAACTACGTTCTCATAAGTAACCCCAAAAGAATGAATACTATCGTGCATTCCTGAAACTCAGGTTTGTGTAGCGAATTTCGCCCATTGAGTGACGAGCGGTTGAATCCCCCTTAAAGCAACGCGTGATGCATAGGACTTTATATTAGATCTAGTGTTTGACTGTTTGTCTATATTTATAACAATGTCAGAGATCTGCATACGCTAACAATTCCACGAAATGATAGATGTCTGGAAAAACTAATATTGCCGCGTCCGGATACCTATGTCAGCAGCGTGCTCCGCTGGCTAGGGTTTGATCCCCGCCAGCGCTTGTTTGCATAACTGGAATGTACAAGATGACTCGAAAATATTTTTGTTTGTTCGAGCTCGGAAATGTCTAGGTACTCACGTGCTTACTAAAGGAGCCTAGTATGGCTGCTTAAGACAGTCGCCCTTCCGTCGCCGTCAAAGCATGTACAGTCTTTCGTACTCTATGTTCCTCAGCACAAGTTCGCCGCATTAAACGTTCATTTTAAGTTTTACTAATCAGGTTTATGTTTTTATTCATGACAATATGGTTAAATGGCGCATGTTTGAGATCTTGGAATAATTAGAGGCCCACATTGCCGCATTTTGTATTAAAATTAATATATTTTCATACGTAGTTATTCAAGCTCTAATATATTATTTTGCTTATTATCTCATTTTAAACGCGCGAACAAGTATGGCAATCAAAAGTATGCAAATTATCATTACTTTTGGCAATTGCATAATTTTAAATATTAAGTTATTAAATAACAATTGTGTAAAATCAACTAAACATTTATAGCTAATCTGAGAAATCCATGTAAAATTGGAGTATTTGTGGGTGACGCATAAGGTGCTATCAAAGTCGCGACTTCTGAAAATCGGCAAAACTTTCAAACTCTCCGCCAATCCTTCCGCGCTATACTTCGTGTCACCTTAGCATGGACTATTGTTAGCCACGCGTGCTAAAAGCGCGAGCAAGTTTCTTTGTATGAAGCATCGGCAACTGCACGAGCGCTCGTGCAGCGAGTGTTCCAGTCAAGGCAGTTAAACCTTGCCGCTCGCGCTTGCATGACCTTCGCAGTTAGTCCACGCTAAGGTGAGATGAAGTATAGGCCCCCAACTCGCCAAAAATAACAAAAAGAAAGATATATTTCTTTAGTCACAACGTTTTTTAGAACATTTTTTTCACGCGCCGTCCCTCTTCCAATTTTTGCATTTCCAGCTCGAAGGAACGTCTTCCCGCTTTCATGTCTGCTCACTGCAGCAGGTTTCGTTGGCGTTTGAAACCGGTGAATCAGTGGTGAATTTTAGTATTGCGAATGCGAGCGAACACAACCTTTGTGTGCTTGCGTTAGCGTTACGTGTTCCACTCTGCGAGTGCGCGGAGCCAAACATTTTGGTCTTGGATAAGAACATGGTAATGTGGCGCATGCGCAGCATGGAGCACGCAACTCTAACGCAAACGCACAGTCTTGCGTTTGCTTCTGTACGCAATTCTAAAACTCTCTGGTGAAGTACAATCCCGTACCGGCTACAGCACTCGATTGGGGCAGCGATGAGTGTTGTTTGAGTTCTGAAAAGACATTTCGCGAGCCATGATCGCGAGCAGTTCCGCCGTTCCAGCTGAGAAGGAGAACTGGGGGCCATCACCAAAGAGAGCTTCACGTTTCCGCCGCGCGAGGGCGAACCACGAGTTGGAGACGCAAATAATTTATTTCTGCAATGAAAAAATAAAAAAAAGAGAAAGCGCTGGAACTTTCTGGCGAGACACCTTGTACATTAGACGCTGCTTCTTATCGCTTATGTGACCTTAGTGACAGCTGAAAGAGGACAGCCGCACGGCTTGTTCTACGGGTCGCACGTTCTAGGGTTTGATTCCCACTCAGCCGCTTAGTAAATCTCGTTTGTTGTGATTAATCACGACATAGTCGGCTTCGATTTGTATGCTTGTGCATTGCCGGGTATGGGCTGTGCGATATTTATATTGCCTTGGACCGTGTCTAACGCTTTTTCGTCATAACCGAGAGTATTGATTTTCGCGTGAAATCTGGCCCATAAACACGTTGTGCGTTCAGATTAGTTGAGGGTCTGTTGCCGATGCTCCTGGGTAAAGCGCCAATCGACCAAAACCAACCACCCAATATCTGCTTGGTGTTTTAAATAAAACAGCAATTAATATATATATTTCTCAAAGTACTTTTTTTTTTAAAGACAGATCCGTAAATATGTGAGAATTCGAGCTCTTCTACGAATCGGGGTAAATGTAAAGCGTTTTTGAAAATATTGTCCACATAATCTGATATCTTTGCAGGTTCCAGTGATAGCGGTTGCATATCATAATTCAAATATCTGCGGTTGCTATAGCAATCCCAGTTAGAGGGGAAATTGCACCAGATGGCGCGATTGCAATGAAAAAAACAGAGTAACTCACTTTATTAAGATATGTTTCTTTCAACATAAATTAATATAGGTTTTGCAGTCTAAGCAGTGGCGTCACAAGGGGGGGGGCGGGGGGGGCGGACCGCCCCGGGTGCAGCGCTCAGGGGGTGTCGCGGCGGGCCGCAGGGGGGGGGGGGGAGAGAGTCGCGGCGGGCCACGCGAGAGCGGGGGGGGGGGGAGGAGGAGGGGGAATCGCGGCGGGCCACGCGCGAGCGGAGGGGGGGGGGGTGTCACGACGGTCTACCGCCCCGGGTGCCGCTGACCCTCGTGACGCCACTGAGTCTAAGTACAGTAAACATATAACCCACAATAAAAAAAGGAAAAAGGAAAAATAAAAATAAACAAGATATTGAAAATTATAAGAAATAATTAAATATAGATTCCTATGTCCCCTAGAAAAAGAAGAAGAAAACACCGCAGGAAAAAGATAAAAAAAAAAAAAGCAGGACCAACTTGAGCTTACCACTCCATCTCCTCTCTCGCGAACTCTCCCTCTGCCTTCGTTAATGAGGCAGGGTGAAGCATAGTTCAAATCATCCCCGGCTATCTTAAAGGGCTCAAAAATTTCCGGCCCATTCCTTGTGTCTCCCAATGATCCGCGTAGCTTGAAAGCCCGGCTCACAGTTTGAACAAGTGCGGTTGTGCTCTACGAAGGGGATGAAGGGAGTCACTAGACGCACGGTTTACTTCGAGGAAGTGCTCCGGGAGGCAAGTGTTGAGACACCTACCGGTCTACCCAACGTACCTGTCCCCGCAGGTAGAGGGAATACGGTACACAACCTTCTCGTCGCAGGGGACAAACGGGTTGGCATGCTGGACGGAGCGGACTTTGGGGCCTCTGCTGTCATTGACCTTTCGGCATAGTTTTTTTAGGCGTGTTTTGCACGAGAAAACAACAGAAGTACCCTACCGCGCTGCTATGGACTGCAGGCGGTGCGAAGTGTTATGGACGTAGGGTATGGTGACTACCTGAGAAGTCCTCCTTCTGGGAGACCACGAGCTCGCGGAACCTAAAAGTAGACGAATGAGGGTGGTTGAAAGAAGATATTTCGGGTACCCAGCCTTGAGGAGGTGTTCTTTCTGTGTTGATAAGCTGAACTAAACAAGGTGGACACAGGATTTAGCACGGGAGGAGAGAAAGAGAGACCGGACATTTCCATGCTTGACCATTTTAGAGTGCGAAATACAGAAAGGGAGAACAGGTTTTTTAGAACGTTGTTGAAAAGCCCAGCATAAACGGGAAGGTAGAAGGTGAAGACAAAGATCAAGAAACTGCGAACATTCGTGCGGGGGATCTTCCCTTGTAAATTAGAGACCTGACGAAGAGGAAATAAAGGCGTGCGCAGTGCAAATAGAAGAAACCAAATTTTGGTGGATAAAGCTACACGAGTCATTGAGAGACACAAGGACAGACTAGAAGGAGAAATTATTGAGTCCTTTAAGATAGCCGCGGATGATTTGAACTATGCCTCACCCTCCCTTAGGTTAACCAAGGAGAGTTTTTGATAGAGGAGATGAAGCGGTAAGCTCAAGTTGGTCCTGCGTTGTTGTTGTTGTTGTTGTTTTCTTTTTCCTGCGGTGTTTTCTTCTTTTCCAGGGAAGATAGGAATCCTTTTTAATTATTTATGTTATTTTGAGTATCTTTTTTTCCCCTTTCTCCTTTTCCAACGGCGTTATCTTTTTTGTCATCGCGGGTTTTCTTCCTCCTTTTGAGGGATGGGTTAGAGAAGCGCTGACCCATTAAGGACGCATAATAAACGTCGGTTTTCTATTTAAAAGAACTGTCCTGTCTGTGTGTCTCCGTCCCCATGTGTTCTTTTATTTCGTGTTTCAAGTCATCTGTGCCAACTTGCTCTGTGTTCTTGTTTTCTTTTACTACTCGTTTTAAGTGATCGCACTCTCGGCTTGTCATCGTGGTGGCCATCCAATCCGGATAATAAATGTTGCAAATTTGTAAACGTTTTACAATTCCTGAATTTGGGGACTGCAGGAGAACACAAATTTTGTGCTCCATGATTCGCTCATTATTACAACGGCCAGTTTGGCCTAAGCATAAAAACCGACATGCCAAAGGAATATTGTAGACAAGACCTTCTTGACATTCAACGGCAGGATTCCTATGCTTTTTCCCGCAACCTTTTTTGCCCCCCGTGAAAGGAGTTATAACCTACTTAATCTGAAGTAATTCTTTAACAGTCCCATAACACCGAAACAGGTGGCTTGTGCTTTGAGTTTATGGGATACTGCATGATAAAAGGGCACATCCACCCATTTGAAAGCTGTTTGCTTTTCGCGTCTTCTTTCGAAATCAACCAAGAGTTCTCTTACAACGCTCACAAGCACATCAAAAAGATACCGCGAGGTGACCAAGCGTAAAATTCGAATGAGAACACTTCCTCAAGGTGATGAGCACAAGATTTCTGTAAGGCATTTCTTAAGAGAAAATAAACTATTCCCTTCTTCACAGTTTTCAAATGACAGCTCGGGTAAAACAAAACCGGTTTAGGTGCCTCCTTCCCCTAGCTCCAGCATAAACCAGCCGAAAAAAAAAACCTTCAGGTCCAGGAACGTAAGGCAGCCGCCAATAAAATCCTCACGAGTGAAAGAAAGTTCCTTAGCCTGTTCGTTGATTGATGCTACCGATCAATCAACAGGAGCCTCCCCCACACACAAATAAAAACGTCGTCAACGTACCGACTGATTATAGCACAACCCTGAGGTAACGACTGCAGCTTCACATGCACGGACTGATCGAGAGTACAAAGGTAGATAGATCTCTGACAAAATGGGTGCTAAGAAGAACCTATGGAGACACCTTCCTTGAGCGCATAGGTACACATATCCACCTAAACCGCTGTTGAGCTAAGATACAGCTCGATTAGCTGTATTTTATCTTAGACACACCTTTGCCGACATCGATCCCGACACAGATTGGAACCTTACCAAGCTGGTTTCTACCCAGTCACTAACGCTGCGGAGAAGGAGAGTCTTATACAGCGAATAATAAAGATCCTTCATATAAAGTGAAGCCACCACACCGGGTTTTGAATGAAATGTGACCAACGACGTAATCAATTCTTCTGAGTTCTGTAGCGACAGAGTATTATCAACCCTCAGGACATTGAAGCACGATTGAAGAAAAATTGACAAGGCATGCTGTTATGTGCCATTTTCATTAATGATAATCCTCCGAGGTAGCTTCGGTTTATGGTCTTTCAGAAGCAACTTCACTGACAAGGACATTCCTGTTGCACTGGTCACTTTCTTACCGAAAAAGCTCCATTCACAATCCTTGAGAATCACTACGACAGATTCCTTAAGCTTTTATTTGTTTTTCTTGCACGCTTGGAAATGGGTTTTCGAAGTAGATCTACAAGAACTCAGAATTGAATACGTCATTGGGTCTTTTTCATTAAAATCCCTGTGTGGTGGCTTCACTTTACATCAAGGGTCTTTATTAATCGCTGGATAAGGCTCTCTTTATCCGCACGGTTAGGGATTGGTTAGAAAACAGCCTGAAAAAGTTCCAGTCTGCGTCGGGGATGGGTGTTGGCAGTTCTGTGTCCCTAATCGAGCTTTAGTTTAGGTGAACAGCGGTTGAGGTTGAGATGTGTACCTATCCGCAGAAGCAAGGTGTCTGCATAAGTTCTTTCTTAGCACCTATTTTGTCCAGAAATTTATCTTAGTACACTCAATCAGGCCGTGCATGTGAAGCTGCAGTCGTTACCGCAGGGTTGTCCTATAATTAGCTGGTACGTTGATGACCTTTTTTTGTGTGTGTTGGGCGGCCTTCTGTTGATTGGTGGGTAGCATTATTCAACGAACATGCTAAGGAACTTTCTTTCACGCCCGAGGATTCTATTGGCGGCTGCCTTACATTTTTGGTCCTGAAGGTTTTTTCTTCGGCTGGTTTATGCTTGAGCTGCGGAAGAGGCACCTAACCTGGTTCTGCTTTACCAGAGCTGTCATCTGAAAACTGCGAAGAAGGGAATAGTTTCGTTTCTCTTTAAAAATGCCTTACAGAAGTCTTGGGCTCATCACTTTGAGGAAGCGTTCACTTTTCAATTCTCACACTTGGTTAACTCAGGGTATTCTTTAGATGTATTTGTGAGTGTTGCAAGAAAACTTAGTTGATTTCGGAACAAGATGTGAAAAAATAACAGCTGACAAATGGGTGTGCGTGCCTTTTTATTAGGCAGTACCCTATAACCTCAAAGCACGATCCGCCCGTTTCGGCGTAAGGGTAGTGTTCAAGAGTTACTTTAGATTAAGTAAGTTACCTCCTTTCACGGGAGGCAGAAAAAGTTGCAGGAAAACACATAGGAATCCTGCCGTTGAATATCAAGGTATTGTGTATAATATTCCTTTGGCATGTCGAATTTCATACCTTGGTAAATCTGGACGTTGTGTTAAAGAGCGAATCACAGATCACAAAAGATGTGTTCTTCGCCACTCCTCAAATTCAGAAGTTGTAGAACATTTACAAACTTGCCACCATTGTCATCCTGATGGGACGGTCACCCCGTTGATAACCCGACAGCGCGATCAGCTGCAACGCGCAGTAAAAGAAACTCTACTATTGGTTCTGCTGGAAATTGTGTAAGTGTCCCGTCGATAGTGATTGACAAGCGGGTACAAACCTTTTTACAAATGTAATTTTTTGGTATGTTAGTCAGTTGGTTTATCTTGGCAAGTGTGGTAATGCGGAAAATGTGTAAGTGTCCAGTCGATGGTAATTGACAAACGTTTTGCAAATGGTGTTTTTTTTAACTTGTTAGTTAGTTGGTTGACTCTGGCAAGTGTGGAAGCATCTACGGCAGTTGCGTCACGAGGGTCAGCGGCACCCGGGGCGGTAGCCCACCGCGACTGTCTATTATATTCATATATTCAATCATACCCGCATACTGTCTATTTTGTATCGTTTTGTTTTCTTGTTATTTAAACAAGGCACTTAATTTTAATTCGAACAAATTTCTTTTGTTTTTATATAGGAAGTGGCAGCCACGCGAGTTTTGTCTAAACCGTGCATTTATTAGGCCTGTTAGATACATAATAAAAACGGCACTCGTATGAACCTGAGCACCGTTTAAAAAAAATATGTCCGAACCAAAATAATACACCCTTTATATTTCTGTTACAGGAAATATTTCGATTCTTTGTTCGAGTTCGTAGCTTTCAGTGGAATGCATTTTTTTCTGTCCATTTGTGTACCTATGTAAACTGTAAGGAAGCAGTGCTTCGTCAGGCTTCTTAGCCTTTGGTACCGGCACCCCTTTCGAACCCTCTCCGAAAGAAGATAAACGAAAAAAAGTGAATGGAAAGCAAATGCTTCCTAACAAAATTTAAAATCTGCACTTTTATTTACAGAAAATGGAGTTGGTATTTGGCTTAGGAATCGGAGTTTGAAAGTTACTAATTAAAATTATAGGATTAACATAATTAGTTAACGCTCTCAATAAATAAATGCTCGATAAATTTCTATTTATTTTGACGAACTGCAAGGTTAAATTTATTAATATCTGAAGTGAAATATAATTTAGGAAGATTAGAGTTACTCCTCAAAGTAATGTGCACAATTGAACAAAGCACATTGCTCTAAGCTGAACATCACGAGCGTGTAATTACTCTCCCAGACTCTGCCTCGTACAAAATCCTAAATAGAAACGGATACTAAGCAATCAGCCCTCCTGTGCAGTTACGAATGTGTATACAAGTTCATACAACCACCTCACTTCATCTCTCGAAGGTTGGACCACTCTAGGAAAATAACAGAACCCACAGCCAGAACCACCGTTTTTAAATATTCATTTTTTCCTAGCACCATAAAAGAGTGGAATGAACTTAGTGACGAAACTGTTTCCATCGTGTCCGAGTCTCCTTTTTACGACAGACTACCGCGCGATGGTTGGCCAGGCTGTCATGACTGAAGAGAATATAATATCTGCCTTACGTTGACCTTCTCTTGTAGAAAATGTGTCGGGTTCTGTAAGCACTGTATTGCACTGTTTTGCACTTTTTTTATTGCAATGTCATTAATTTTTGTGCTTTTTTTTGTTTTCCCTTTTTTTATTCTGGTTGATCTGAGTCGAGGGGCTCGTGCCTCTTTTTCTGACACTCAAACGTTTTTTTTTCTTTTTTTTCTCTCGTGTTTGGCCGATACTGTCCAAGTGTATATTCACCTGTGAGCTTGTTTTTTTTTTGCTTATTTTTACATTGTGTATTCTAACCATGTCATCTTATACGCAAATGTACTATCCCCCCCCCCCCTGCTATAATGCCTCTGGCGCTACGGGGTAAACTGAGATAAATAAATAAATAAATAAATGTGTGTGATAAAACTTGCAAAACAAACTGTGTAACGTTGGTGGGCACTCCGCGGGCGTCACTATCCAGTCGTCATCGTTCCCCCTACACCAGGGTACGCGCCGGTGCGACGCAAGCACAATTCACTGCCCCGAACCCTGGCGGTAAAAGGACACCGCCACAAGAGCCCGGGGTCTTCCGCGCCGAGTTCGGCTACGGGCAGCCGCACTGCGAACTCTTCAGTGTTCCATTGATAGCCCCATTCTGCTAACATTATATGTTTCAAGTTTCAAGTTTCAGTTTCTTTATTCCTCTTCAAACAAGAAGAGAGGGAGGAGGGAAAAAGCGGTACAAATCTGCTTGACAGTGCCCTCTCCTCCCCCAACAACAACAGCAGAAGAGGCACTCAAAACAAAACCGCTCTCAAGAGTACACAATCAGATTTCTCACGAAACAGAGTAAAGATAGTATGCGTTTGTTAGAACAGTTTTCAATTGTAATATTCCGCGATAAAAAATAGTTTAACATTTAGGGTAGCTGGTATCTCACCATCTGATTTCCGTAGTTTGTTTTCGAGCGCGGGACTCAGTCCGGCAGCTGGAGGCCGCGTTGGCCAACGCCGCATAACTGGCGCCGGCCTCGCCGCAGATTCTCGCCGACTTTTCCGCCAAGTGTCCAGATTAGGTCCGAGTCGCATGGCGGGTGTCAACGAGGATGTGAGTGAAGAGAGAAGAGAGAAGACTGTTTTCCGGGTGGTTTATCGCTACTTTATATGCTAGGGCAAGTTTATACTCATACTAATGCATGATTGGAACATTTCCTAATTTATTGAATAATGGTGCCACGTGGCTGTCATGTGCTTCATTACACAAAATACGAATAACCTTTTCCTGAAGTATATGAATACGATGAATATTTGCAGAAGTTGTATTTCCCCATACCATGTAACAGTAATTAAAGCAAGAGTAGAATAAAGAGTTATGAAGAAGTCGTAGGACAGACTGGGGTAAGGTTTTTCTATGCTTATAAATTGTACCTACCACCTTCGATAGTTTTTTCGCTGTTATCTGAGCTGGGAAAAGACAAGCGCCGAAAGACTAGGACAAAGTGAGGAAACGACGACACAAGGCGCTGAACTGTTTCATCATATCGCATGTATTCATTAAACATAACACCAAGAACTTTGACATTCTGCACAATTTCTATACCACGTGAGTCTAAGGAGAGAAGCGGATTTCCACTAATGTTTACCCCTTTGACCTGAAAACAACAGTCTTTCGTTTTATTACTATTTATCACTAAAGAGTTCAGGACTGCCCATGTATAAAGCTTTTCCTGAAACGCATTACCTGTCTTCATAATGTCCGAGATATCAGACCCTGCAAAAATGTACTAGCATCATCTGCATAAATTATCATGTTTGCTTCATCGTCAATGTGAGCTATGTCATTAATATACAGATTAAATAAAAGAGGCCCTAAAATACTGCCTTGTGGAACACCTGCATTAAGTTTTCTAGACTCAGAACGTTGGCAATTGATTACAACAGTTTGAAAGTGAAACTGTAAGTAACTCTCAAGTATTTTCAGGGCTATTTCCCGAATACCAGAGCGTTCTAGTTTTTGAAGGAGAGTTTTATGATTAATACGATCGAAGGCTTTTGAAAAATCGATAAAGATTCCCAATGTATGAAGTTTCTTTTCAATATTGTTTAGAATTATCTCTTTTTGGTTTAGTAACGCTAACTCTGTCGAGTACCCTTTCTGAAACCCGTACTGTCGGGGACTAAGAATTGAGTGTTTCTCAAAAAAAGTGTAAAGTCTTTTATGTATGATTTTTTCCAATCCTTTTGAAAATATTGGTAAAATGGAGACTGGCCTGTAATTACTAAGGTCATTCCTATCCTCTGCTTTATATATGACAGAAACCTTTGCTATCTGAATTTTACGCG
This sequence comes from Ixodes ricinus, assembly GCA_037355805.1. NCBI lineage: Eukaryota > Metazoa > Arthropoda > Arachnida > Ixodida > Ixodidae > Ixodes > Ixodes ricinus. The sequence goes on from JAZHYW010016377.1 coordinate 14,433, forward strand.
GAAAAACACCAGTTTCGAGACGTACATTAAATATATGAGTTAAAATAAAAGCTATAGACTCTATAACATATTTAATGGGCTTTATTTGAATGTCCTGAGGGTCATAACTTTTGCTGTTGTTTAGACTCATAAAAGTGGAAATAACTTCTTCCTCGCTAGTTGGAGAGAGAAATATGCTATAAGAAAGATTTTTTTACATATTTTGAAGCTTCAACAGAGTGAACTCTAGTAGCTAAGTCAACAAAAATATCATTTAACGCGTCTGCAAGAACTTCACCTTTTTCAATATCCCCCTCAATCGTAAGTTCGGTTGTTTCTCCAAACTGACGTCCTTCATGTAATATCGAATTCAACTTTTTCCACAAAACATCCGTTCTCTTTTCATCCCGAAAAATCAAAAAATAGTATGACCATTTGGCTCACCGTAGCTGACTTGTTACCTTATTTCTTTGCCTCTTCAAACTTGACAGTACTACTGGATCCCTTGTACGCATACATGTTTCTATGAAGTGCATCTTTTTCTTCACCATTTTTAATATTTCTGCTGTGATCCATGGTTTTCTACGCTTTTCATGAAATATATGCTTTTTGTACTTAAATACACGATTATATATATCGCAAAACCGTTTCAAGAAAACTCGTCATATGTCTAAGGTGTCTGCCGACACGTTAGACAGAACCGCACTCTAGTCTGTTGCGTTAATTTGTTCTTGAAAAGATTCGAGACTTTTTATACTAATATCAAGGTAATGAAGGTTAGGCACACATATTTTCTTGTGTTTGATATTATTTCGAGTTATAAACATAAAAATAGGGAGATGATCACTCATTGTCGCCCCTATAACACCAGCATGTGCATGTTCATCGGGGAGATTTGTTAAGAAAATATCTAACAATGTTTCATTCGAACTACTATAACGAGTTGGTTGACAAATGGTACAGATATAACCATACGACTGATAAAGTGTGAGCAATTTCGATATGCTGTGTTGATGACAAAAGCATATTGATATTAAAATCACCCTCATGAAAAGCTTCCGGTTCTCCTCACCAATAAAAGGAAAGTGTTCATCAAGATATTTTAGAAAACAAGACATGCTGACCACCAGGAGGGCGATACACGACACAAAAAACGTTATGAGCGTGCTGCAACGTCGAAACTTCATAATCCTCGGTAATTGCCGAAAATTCATCTATCATACTGCAGTGTATGGTATTTTTTATGTACACAGAAACTCCCCCTGTTCTTTTTGAATTTCGACATAAATTAAAGTTTTCATAGTTACTTAAAATTTCAACAGTATCATGTTTAATATACCATGTTTCCGTTAACATGATAACATCAAACGAAAAGTCGAAACTCTGCAAAAATGCATCAAACTTATCAAATTTATTACGCAAGGACTCTGAGTTTAAATGAAACTGGGAAAATACAACGCTGGATGGGGATCTAAACACGTTCCCAACCTCACTCGGCAAGAAATTAATTTGGTTAGCCATTTCAGAAGAAAAGAGATCAAGAGAATGACAAATCTTGAATATTTCTACTCCAGTTTCCGCAAGTCATCTTCGTTCCTGATTGCGTGCACTCGCCCTTCATCTTCTTTCCTCAAGAGTACATTGCCATTCCTGTATGTCGTTCTTTGTTTCGGAATTCCTGCCTCCGTGGCATTCCTCTAGGTTGGGCATGCAGCAAGGCAACTTTCCCACACGCTGCACTGACTTTAAATTATACATTGACCTCTTAAGATGCCTTTTTCTATCTTGAAAACAGAAAGCTTTGGCTAGCGATCAGAACCACACTGGAGGTCATTGTATGTTTTAAAATTTAATGTAACGTTATTGGATTACTTTTGTGAGTAATTCTCTTAACATAGCGATGCGATCGTATTTTTGCACGATTGATGTTTCTTAAACCCTCCGATGAACTAGGCAGGAAAAACGCCATGAAAGCATTGTATCGTACAAAGAATTTAGATACATACTGTAGCTACTTCTTCACATAATCACACTAGAGACTTGAACAATTGTCATAGCGTGGCACAGGATATTGAATGCCCTCCTCAAGGAAGGTTGCCACCTGAGTTCTCAGTCATTTTATCACGCGTCAGCGAGACACTAGTTTCTACAGACTTGTAATGTGTACAGAGGAAACTGCCTATAGTTTCTGAAAAGACAAAAAGAAATGTTCATATTGATTGGCATCAAACAAAAAAATTAAAAAACCTAGGGAATGACGGTATTGTTAAGTAGTGATGGAGCGAGGCGGCAACTTCCTTTGAGGAAGTTATTCGGATGTTTGTGCCACGTCACGACAGTCTCCTATATTTGAGGGGTAGGCATAGGGAAAATTAGCAAGAGTACGAGGGGTGTCTCAATAATTTTCTAAATGAGTATGAAGAAAAGTAGCTAGCGTGCTTATGACGTCTCAAGGTTACTCATGTACAGTTGCAAATCAGCGCGAATCAATATTTCAAGCGAGAAAATGTAAGGAAATTCCTCGGGCATATCCAGTGTGAAAAGGCTAGACTAACAAGCAATAATAAATGTTTTTACACAAGAAGAAACAATTTGATTAAAAACACTCATGAACAGATGATTTCTTTTTACGGTGAGTGTGCCCCATCATCATACAAAGTAACATTTTTGAGAACGCGGTTGGGAAGAAAGTTTATTGAAAATTACTTTCCCACTGAGAAACCTCTTGAATAAACTGTCAGAAATTGTCATAAACTGTCATTTCGGAAAATCTCATATAGGTTGAATAATATAACGGGTAGTTCCGAAACTTTGGAATCTGGTCCGGACTATTAGCACTACAGTTGGGTGGAGACTGGGCATAGGGCGATGCGTTGTTTATTTTAATTGTGAGAAATAAACACTGCATATGTATTTTCTGAAACTCCCAGTACTTCAGCCCACACATATAACTAGAGTTACTAACATTTCTCTTTGGCTTGCATTTATTATATTTTCTTTAAATAGCGACACAAATGGTCGTTTTAGAGCAGCTCTGCCCTCATAGTGACGTAATTAGCCTTGTCAGGTAACCCTTGTTTGCCTCTAATCTGGCTGGAAGATTCCGCCACCAACGTCACGATGTCTTCGATAGATAGCACGCAGAAAATAGGCTCGCCGCGTGGCTGCAACAGTCGCTTCATGTTTCTTTATTTATCTTTTTCAACAAACAAAATAAGTTTACGTTTACTACTGGCCAATTTGAGCCCAATAATTGAATTCAGGGACCAGAAGGGCCATAGAAGGCTGCTCCTAAATTAGTTTCGCTTTGAGTGCATAATTTTTTCTCTAGCGTCCAGGGTTGTGCTCATGAGACGACATTCGCTGCTGTATCCTCATCACACCTGTAAAGTAACTAAAGCTCCGTGTATTTAAGGTGTTTCTTTTTTCACGCACAGTGAACGGGTGACTTTTACTACATCCGATGACAGCATACCCACCTCACAAAGGGGTGTAAAACGGAGCTTAGCTAAAATGTCCCGCCATGGCAGTCCCCGCCCATGCATATACACATTAAGGCCGCAGTCGCCTTGCTCTTACATTACACAGAAGACAAAGGGCGTTGGCTACTGACACACTCACAGAATAACCTCCAGGCAGGCTTCAAGCATGTCGGAAGCATGGTCGCTTGGAACATCTATGCACGCTTCGAAACATGTCTGCAGGCAGTTTGGGTGCGCTTTTGTTACACAAGGAAGAAATACGTGTTAAACTTTCTGCAGAATCTGATGCATGCGCGGTGTGACCGTCGATTTAAGACTGCACACGCTGGGGAAGAACGTGAGCCAATTAAGAGACGGACAACTTACGTCTTGTCTGTACCACTCCTGGGACTGTACACTCCTTGGTCGCAGCCGCTTCCAGCACTCAACATCATACCAGAAAGCAAACTCATATATGTCTGACAGGTTTCCTTCGTAGGAAACCCGTCGGACTCACTGCTATAACTCACACCCTCCCCTGAAAGAAACCGGACGGGTTTCCTTCACAAAAGATCCGTCGGAAAGTTGCTGTTTTTTATATATGGGCGGTTTCATATGGATTCAGGCAACGAGGTGCAGTCGTATTTCTTATTTTGCCTCAAATTTTTATATTTTGTGGCGAATGTTGCAAGAAGAACAATCCTTTTTATTTTAATGTCCTGACATGTTTAGTTTCTGAGGAAACAAATCTCAAAGAAGCGGGAAAGAACGACGAGGTTTTGACGATTGTCGTGTGTGGCGTGTTTGAATCACTCTCAATCTCAAAGTATTCAAAAGAGAGCGTCTATTTTTTTAGTGTGATATATAGGCAAGTAGGTAAAACGACATTATAACTAATATTTATTTTTCTTCTATCCAATCTTTGTAAAAATCCCCAAACATGCCTCCGTGAACAACTGTGACCTAAACTGCGGCTTTTGTTTTGAGTTGACTATGCTTAGTTTCGCTTCTAAAGTAATACCACGTGTAGAACCTTATGTTGCCTTTCAAATTAAGCAAAGTTTGTGCCTTTATCATGTACGAGTGCTGAGAAATAAATTATAAAACAGAGAAGGTTTTCACTTTTCATTCAATTCCAACACGCTAATAATAACAAAAAAACCTTTTTAATTTTTCTTCTGCGTCGCTTTTTTTCACGGTTTTTTTTTTGCCCGGAATACATTTTGTTAAAGGTATATGCACTGGGTTTTAGTTTTAAGCCTCTAAATATGCTAAAAATTATTCTCTTCTGTTATCAACATGAATTTCGCATAAAAAATATAAAATTTCGCTTTTAAAAATTTAGGTTTCCTATAGGAAGTGTATTTTACTCTAATGTTTTAAAATATTATACTTTGATATTTTTAACGTAGTATAAAATATATAGCGCATAGGGTTTAGGCTTGTGGCCTCTCCAATCATGGCACCGGCTGAAATTGTCAAAAACCCGCTTTGGGCAGTTGTTATTTTATAGTGTTTAGACGTTTGGAATTGCAAACTTGTTATTATACACCTAACGACATCAATGTCTTTTATATGATTATTTATTAAACGTCCCTTAGATTATTATATTAAAGAATAAAATATGCAGCTATAACCCATAAACCCACCATCAGCATTTGCTCTTTTTTAGCATATTTAGAGGCTTAAAACTCAAAACTAGTGCATATACCTCTAACGAAATGTATGCTGGCTAAAAAAAAATGTGAAAAAATGCGCCGCAAAAAATATTTAAAATAAAATAAATGTTTTATACACCATGCTGAAATTTAACAAAAGGAAAAAAAAACGTTTTCTGCTTCATGGTTTGTTTCTCAGTACTCGTACGTGATTAAGACCCAAACATTGCATAATGTGGAAGGCAATGAAAGGTTCTACACGTGGTATTACTTTAAAAACAAAACTAAACATAGTCGACTAAAAGAAAAATCCGCAGTTTAGGTCACAGTTGTTCGCGGAAGCATGTTTGGGGATTTTTACAAAGATTGGATCGACGAATAATAAATAGTAGTTGGAATGTCGTTTTACCGACTTGCATATATATATATATATATATATATATATATATATATATATATATATATATATATATATATATATATATATATATATATATATATATATATATATATATATATATATAAATATAGAAGCTCTCTTTTGAATACTTTGAGATTGAGACTGGGTTAAAAACGCTACACGCGACAATCGTCAAAACCCACCATCGGCATTTGCTCTTTCTTAGCATATTTAGAGGCCTAAAACTCAAAACCAGTGCAAATACCTCTAACGGAATGTACTCTGGGTAACATAAAAGTGTAAAGAGAACGCGACGCAAAAAATATGTATATATATATATATATTATTTTTTTATACAGCGTGCTGAAATTAAACGAAAAGTGAAACCCTTCTCTGTTTCATAATTTATTTCTCAGTACTCGTAGATGATAAAGGAACAAACCTTGCATAATGTGGAAGGCAATGAAAGGTTCTAGAGGTGGTATTATTTTAAAAGCAATGCAAAACATAGCCGACTCAAAAAAAAAAAAATCCGCAATTTAGGTTACAGTTGTTTGCGGAGGCAAGTTTGGGGATTTTCACAAAGATTGGAGCAACTAATAATAAATAGTCGTTATAATGTCGTTTTACCTACTTGGATATATATCACACCAAAAAATATAGACGCGCTCTTTTGAATACTTTGAGATTGAGGGTGATTCAAAAACGCCACACACGACAATCGTCAAAACCTCGTCCTTCTTTTCCACTTCATTGAGATTTTTCTTTCTCAGAAACTAAACATGTCGGGGCATTAAAATAAAAAGGACTTTTCTTCTTGGAACATGCGCCACAAAATATAAAAATTTGAAGCAAATTAAAAATATTACTGCACCTCGCTGACTAAATCCAAATGAAACCGCCCATGTAAAATGTTTCAGTGGTTAGTTACACAGAGCATGCGTTTACGCCACCATCTTGGAGAGGGGGGGATGATTATATTTTCTTCCAATGCAAGTATCAAAGCACATGGCGACGGAAGGGTTACCTTCTGCAGGGAATAACCTCCACGCGAACCTGTTTTGTTAATGAATTCGCGCGCAAACTCGAGTCTTAAAAACACTCACTCCTCACAAAAACGCTTTTTTCTAATTTCTTTGACAGGCGATATAAGAGGGTGTCAGGAGTCTACCCAATCAACATTTTCTGAAAAGTGGCCTCTATTTTAAGTCAGTAAAAAAAAGAAAAAAAAAGCTCAACTACTTGAAACTGACACTGAAACACGAGAACGGAAGCCCTCGGCCGTAAGTCTTGTGGCTCAACCCTACCGTTTTTGTTTGTTTTTTATCCGGTTCTACGGCGTATGAAGTAGGCAACGACGAAGTTGTGCGCACCGATTTTCGTGCGATTGTTTCGCGCTCATATGCCTTCCGCTGTCACGCTGGTCACACGATATGTCTGCCGACATGTTAAAAAAAATACATACGTATACGTATGTATACGTACACGTATACATACGTATACGTATACTCTGCGACGCCACCGCAGAGGCGTGATGTCAGAGACGCGTGTTGGTCTATATATAGACCAACACGCGTCTCTGACATCACGCCTCTGCGGTGGCGCCGTTGTCGCAACTGCGCATGCGCAGAAGCTTCACCTCACGCCAATCTGGTTTCTGCGCAGTGCCCACACCTGATGTGGGCAAACTGGGGCTCGTTTGGAAACAATATGTCAATCTATAAGGCAAACGTTCTTCGAGTACGCTTGGGGCATGTCCGCATGTAATAGAGAGCCTTATGCCTGATTCACATGGTGCGAATTTGCCTGCGATTTCGCTACTGTGACGCCGTTCTTGCGGCACAGCGTAGTTGTGGCGTGAATTTGAGAAATTCGCGATTCCGTATTTTGCCAAACTTTCCTTGCGACGCCGCTCTTGCGAAGGGGAGGGACAACCAATAGAAGGCGAATAAACATGAGGAAGCTACACAGAAAGGGGGGACGGACTGTTACCAACACGCACGTTTTGTGCTTAATAGAAGGCGGCTCGTGAAAGACGTCACGGTGGTCATAGCAACGTGAAAACGAAAAATACGAAAAAAGCGTCGCCTACATCGTCGTCTTCAAAATTCGCTGTGGGGGTATAGGGTGGCGGATGTGCTTCTCCTGAGTGAATGTTCTTCGCCGGGGGATGTAAGTTTGAGTTCGGCATTAATATGTCGCGTGGGTTGTGGCTGCGTCCTTTGTAAAAATGCAGGCGACAACAATTAAGGCTTGTGTTCGATGACTTTGCGTAGGGGACTCATTGCATAGTAGAAAGATATTTCCTTCAAATTTGTTTGCAGATTACACAGGTCTTATAATTAAAGTTATTTAATAAAAATCGAGCTTCACATTTTACGGAGTGCTAACAGCTAGCGCCACTCTATATGGCAGCTTAGCTGCCAGAGTAGCGACACGACGCAAAATTATCTAGATGTACGACGTCAGAAGCGCCGATAGTGATCTCCATTTTGGGCCTGAGCGGTTAGCATGGTAACCGTGCTGCTAGCGACGCCGGGTGGCAACTTTTTTATTCTAGTTTCGTTTATATCTCCATTTGTTCATTAAAAAGTGATAAAAGACGCTTGGCATGGGGGTGCGGCACGGGCCTCTGGAAGAACGGTGCCTGTTTCTTCTGTGAAGTGAGACGATTTGCAGCCCGGGGACTATCGGGCGACGAGAGCTGCTAAGTATCGTAGGTGCACGGACAAGGCGAGTGGTTTTCCGCGCCGTCAGGATGGCGGCCGCTTCGTGGGACGTACGTACCGTCCTTGTGCTTTCGCACTTCGCTCCTATGAAACAAGGTCCGATTACGCCCGCCATGACAGGACGATTACCTCGGGACATGAGTGCTGCTCGACTGCCCCATAGCAAGCTCATGTATGCTTAGCATCATACTCCTTCAAGACACAATCATCCATTCAAGATGAGATTATCTCACCGACGGGCGAGGAGCGACGTCAATGACGGTCTCACCCTTGTTTGGGGCGATAAACATTTGACGGGGTTAAACCAAGAAGGACAGCATGGTGGTCTCCAGAGGATTGTTAACGCCATCAAAAGCCACGGACGCCGGATATGAGGTGTCCTTGCCGACAGGCCAAGTCGTCGTCCGAAAGTTTACCGGCATGCAAAAATTCAATATTTTTATCTGCTGTAGCACACATATCCGCGTTAAAGGGGCCATGAAATGATTTTTTAACTTCTTCTTCCTTAGCTGTAATCCTCAACTCAAAAGCAAACTGTGAAATCACGCGGTCGTGACATGCAAGGATACGGGTGCGATGACCCCAAGCTTCCATCGTGCTTTTTAAGCACACCATAGAACTTGGCATTCGCAAGTGATGATAAGTTCCGTCAGGGCACTCATTTTCCACGAATGCGAATTCAAATATTCGTCGAAGAATTGAGTGTTGACGAGCGCATACGTCCGAGTGACGCAGTTTTCGTTTCCAATGCGTGAGCTGGGGTCGGCTGACGTCATTTTGGCACAATGAGCAGAAAACGGGCCTAGCTAGAAAAAATAAATATTACACGTAAAAATAATTATGTCTGTAACTTGTTAATTACAAAGACGAATACAGCTCTGAGCACCTAAGTTTAATAGTATGTGTTGATGCATTGTTATATAGAAGGATATTTCATGTACGTCATTTGAGCAAACGCCAGCTTGTCACTTAAGAAAATAAACAAAAATACACTGCGATCAAATGTAAGCTATTGGAACGAAAGCACGTTATATCAAAATCTTCAGAACAGCCTATTCGTAAAAATGTCGATTAGTACAAAAGGTTAAAAATCGCAGGCGCTTCCTCGCTAAAAGCTGCTGTGAATATTCGGTGACCCAGGGCTGAAACAACTTCCCCTAGGCCCTACACGCGAGGTATACCTTTAGTTTCGATTCTCAAAAATTCAAACTTTCAAAGAAAGCTAGAAAAATGCGAAAATTTTATCCTAAAAGCTATATCGTAAAATCTTTTGATCAGTACAAACGTAAAGATCGCAGGAGCTTCCTCGCTAAAAGTTTCGGTGATTATGCGGTTACCTGGGGCTGAAACAACTTCTCGAATGCCCAACATGCGACGCATACATTTCGCATCAATTCTCAGACACTCCAACGTTGAAACAAAGCCAAGGGTATGCGAAAATTGCATGCTCAAAGTCTTATCGATCCTCAAATACATCTGGGAATCCGAGCACCGCTTCGGCGATGAGACTGATGCTGTCGCACAGGTGCTAATGCCCAGAGCGATCTCGCACAGAAAAGGTATAAAGTTTAATTCTTTCGGATCTTCACGTTATACCTGCGTCAGAGAGCACGAAGAAGTCCGAAATCGTCGGCAAGCAGTGGCACATAACGACTACAACGCACCGAACAAACTCGCATCTACCAGCTCTGGGCGCTGCCATCTTTCCGGTGACATCACGGCTCTTGAGAGGTCACGTGACGAACAGTCACTTGGTTGCTATGGCCACGGTGCCAGCTCGGCCCGTTGCTATGGAACCGCGCGTGACCAAGCGCGGTGAGAGGCGGCGCAAGAGCCGCGTTTACATGAATGCGACTTCGTCGCATCGAATCCAGTTGTCGCATTCAATGCGGTCATGTAAACGGCATAATGCGCAAAGAAAGCGCATCGCATTCAAGTCGCTAGACAGAGGTGGATCGAGATGGCGAGTGCGCAATCATTCAGCCCATGTAAACGGAGGTTGCATCGCATTTTGGAACGGGGAGGATTATGGGAAGGCGCTCGCTGAGGGAGCGAGTGAACAGCTGAGAACATGGCGGCGGCCAACCTCGTCGGCGGCGCGGAGAGCGGTCCCGTATGGTCGCCCGCAATTTTTTCCCGAGAACAAATGCGAGCATTTATTGCCATCATAAGTAAGCGGAATATAGGGGAGCTGCTCGGTGAGGGCGGCCCCCGTCCAAGCCTTGCGAAGTACGACTTGAGCGTCCGAAGGGATCCCAAAGGCTTCGGCGCAAGCACGAACGACACCGAGAGCTCCGAGCACTGTCGGGCACTGCATGGTAGCGCAGAACGAGCAGCTCCTACCTCGGTGCCGCTTTTGGCTGCGCAGGAGCCTTTCAGACTCGGAGTCAGGTTGGTCTGGTAGCGATTGGCGAGGTCTGGCGCGGTGAAGCGCGGAAGCTTCCTCAAAGCGTGTGCACACACGTCCCCTCTGGTCCAGAGTGACCCCGCGGCCCGGCCTGCAGCCCTAAACGCTTGGGTTTTGATGTTTCTTCCGTCTCGTACTTCTTCCACAGCACCGAAGACAGCGGGCACGATCTTTACGTTCACTGACGCGTTGAAAGGCCTCCGCGTGAGCTGCACCGGAAAACGTGGTGCGGCTGGTGCCGGAACGCCGGAACTGCATAACTTCGAGCTTTGACACGGCGTGGCGCCACCTTCGTGTCGGGCTTGGTGCGCATTCATGTAAACGTTGTCGCGTCGGCTTCGTTCGAAGAACGAGTGGAGTCGATGCGCTGAAGTCGCTTTCATATAAACGAGGCTAGGGAAAAGCGTGGCGCTACTCTGGCAGCTACGCTGCCATATCGAGTGGCTCTACCAACAGCTATTGAGAGGTAAACGCGTGAGACGCGTGCCACGCGAGTGCTGGATAAATCAACGCGGCGCCTTGACGGCTCCTTCCGGTGCTGCGCAGCCATTTCCTCGGAGGTCCTCACGGGGACCGCGTAGATACATTGCCATCTGCCCTGCTTCTGTTGTTTCTGGTATGAAAACACATGTTCGCGTTCCATGTATTCACGAGCGACCGTGGCATGCTTACAAGCGGGATTTCGTGAGAGCGCTCATGCGTCACGTGACAGCGTCTGCCCAGTTCGTGAGAGCGTTGCCCAAAACAGGTTAAATTTACTATTTTCCATCAAAAGAGCTTGCGTAAAAACAATTCTCCTCCCAGCTGAGCGCTGCTACCCTCCCTTTTCTTTCATTTTGTGATGGTACGCCTATGACAAATGCCTGTGCATCTGTCATACAAATCCTGTGACAATTTGGTTTCGTGCATAGTTTGTGATTATTTCACCAACATGATTGTTTTGGTTTTCTTTACATCTGGCGACCTTTGTTTTGTTTTTGTTGTTGTTGTCTCCTTTATCTTTATTCTTGTCTTGTTCGCAATCGCTAATATTGTTTAAAAAAAGAAAGCTTAACATTTACGTAAGCTTGTTCATTCTGACCTAGACTGAGGAAGTACAGAATATGTTCTGCTAATTCACGTACACACGATGTGTGTCTGGTCCAGCGTATCGGTCCAGTGTGTCGTTCATTTTACGAAAATCGGCTGATAAAACGCATTTTATGTTAAGTAAAGATCCGCTTGGGCAGCATAGGCGAAACTAAAACAGAAAAATTGCACCTCACTTTGGGGGATCAGCCGGTACTTTGTCGATTTACTTTGGGCGATACCTGCCACAAAAAGTGTTGTGACGGCGCCGTGCATTACCGTCTTTAGGGTTCACACAGGGCGGAGGAATTCACAACACTGATCGCAGGGTTAACTTTTTATGTATTTCTTCGAATTAATAAAACACTAATCAGGCTTTGATGATACGGGGCTCACATGTCTTGCCGTGCATCTCTTGGGGGCTTGCGGTGCTCGCAGGGGTTCCGCAGCAGGCCCGGCTCCTTGGCGATGTCCTTCCGTCTCTGACTGGATCTCTTGCGTCGTCTCGCCTCTCGCGGGGTCACCTCTCCAGCGGCCTTGCGTCCTGGGAGTCCTTCTCCAAACTCCGCACTTTCTCGGCGTCCCGCGTGTCGGTGTTCTTCCCCCGTACGGCCAGCTGCTTTTTCTCCGACTTCTCTCGACGCGACCCCGCCAGCAACTGTCCCTCTCTTCCGCAGTTCATCCTCCCCTCTCCCCAATTCCACGAAGTCGACGTCACCACCATCCCGAAACCCCCGGTCTGCCAATGGGTCCGTCCCGTCTGCCAGAGTGTCTGGACCCGCACCTGCAAGCCGTTACGGGACCGGGGAGAAACTGGACATCCGACACCTAACTCGGGCGGCGCTCCGGCGGTGGTAGCATGCGACTTGTCGCTCGGCGGGGCGGGGGGAGAGGCAAGCAGGAATGCCGTGGTCGAAGCCTCCAGAATAGAGCCAGGACCAGAGTTCAGTTGGCCAGTGTGTCTGGAACGGCACCTGCAAGCCATTATCGGCTGCGAGAAGCAACGGGACGTCCGACACCCCTCGGGCAGCACTCGGTCGCTGGTGGTGTGACCCCTCCCCCACTCGACGAGGTGGGCGAGGCCAGCTGGAATGCCGTGTTCGGAAGTCTCCCAAATAAAGTCACGACGAGACACAGAACATCACACTCGCCACCACAGAAAAAGAGAAATGACCCCGTATGGATCATTTCTAAAAGTCGTTTAACGTTCCGCGCGCACTCGTATCCGCAGTTGAGTCTGTTGACCGCTCTTGGGTAGAACAAACATGGCCCCACTGGCTGCCAAGAGTACACGGGAGTCTGTTTTGCGTGTCACACCACAGCCCCACACATCAAAGCCCGACAATATATTCAAATCTTCTCGACTTGTTTAGATATTAGAAACTTGGAGGAACTCCCACACTGTTGCAAAAATACAATAAGGTCGCAGTGATTAACAAAAATAAAAATTATACATTACACATCCCAACTTAGGTGGGTGCTCAACCCACCACGACTTCTAAGCGGGTAGCGGCATGGCGGAATAAGTGGACTTGCGGAAAGTGGCATCCCGACACCCTCAACATCAGTGTTTGCTAGCTGGGAGGTTGACATCATAGGTAGGCTTTGTAGCGCTTCCTCTTCGGCAAGCAGTGCCTGAAAAAGCTCCGACTGGAGGTCAATGCCAGCGTGGTCGCCTTGTGAAACAGCCTTCGGCTGGCTGTCCTCCGCCCCTCTCTGTCCGAAGCCCGCCTGCGGACCGCCTCCCTCCTGCCGGTCGGAAGCTGGTGATTCCGCTTGATCAAGAAATTTACGGGGGTCTGCCTGCCGGTCGGAAGCGGTTGGTTCCACGTGATCAACAAATTTAAGGCGGTTTGCGTGCACGGTTGCTATAGCCCCTCCTGTTATTTCCCTTACCTTAAATGTCACAGGCGATAGCTGTTCTATGACGCGATAAGGTCCCCTCCATTTTGGACTTAACTTCTTGGCCAGACCAACCCCTCCCCGCGGTTGCTCTACGTACACCCTGTCCCCGACCCTGAACAAAGCCCCCTGAGATCCTTTATCATAATGCCTTTTCCTTCGAGACGCCGCTTCCCTCAGAGTCTCCCTCGCAATGTCATGCGCAATCTGCAGGCGAGAGGTCAGCTCAGTGCGGTAATCGTCCAGAGAGCCATACGGAACTCTGCGCGGGCCGTCTATCACTGCGTTCGGCACGTCGGGGTCACGCCCGTGTAACAGGTAAAACGGCGACTCATCACAGCTCTCATGAACCGCGGTATTGTACGAGAACACCACGTACGGCAACCACAAATCCCAGTCTCGTTGGTCTCGAGATACGTGGTGCGAAAGAAGTCTCGCGAGTGTCTGGTTGAGCCTTTCGACCGCTCCGTTGCATTCCGGGTGGTAAGGCGTAGTCTGCCTCTTGTCTACACCCAATAACTCGCAAATGTCTCTCATCAGTCTTGAAACAAAATTTGTGCCCCGATCTGTCAAAAGCTGTCTCGGAACTCCATGTCGCAAGACGATCTTGTCGACGAAAGCTCGCGCAACGGTCTCCGCCGTTTGATCTGGAAGCGCCACTACTTCGGCCTACTTGGTCAGGTGGTCGGTGAAGACAAGTACATACTTATTTCCCTGGGTGGTGGTGGGGAGTGGGCCCATAATGTCCATAGCCGTTCGTTCGAAAGGGCGCGTCACCTCGGGGAGCTGCTGCAAAGGGGCCCGTTTGCGATGCATTGGCGACTTTCGTTCTAGACAGGAGGAGCAGCGAGCACAGTAGGCTCGAATGTCTTGCCCCATCCGGAACCAGAAATAGTATCGCTCCAACCTCCTCCGCGTTTTTCGAACCCCGAAATGACCCGAGTAGGGCGCATCGTGAAAAGCCTTTAGGATCTTTGGAACGTACGATCTCGGTACGACAACTCTTTCCCACGTCTCCCCCGCTGCGCGCCCCTTTTGATTTGGGCGGGTGCGTCTGCGCAGGGTTGCTTCGTCATCTACGAAGAACTCTCCAGCTCCTGCGTTTTTCTTGTTAGTTTCCAAAGTGCTGAATATCTCTGCTAACTCCGGGTCCTTACGCTGCTCAGCGCGGAGATCTGCAAGGTCGATAGCCGGCACAAATTCCCGTATAGTAGCCACGACGGGGGCCCTGCTGAGAGCGTCGGCATTCGCGTGTGCGTTACCAGGCTTGTGTATTATCTCAAAGTCATACTCTTGCAACTGCAGGTTCCAGCGAGACAATCGAGAACTCGGATCTTTTACGTTCATCTACCATTTCAGCGGCTGACAGTCGGTCACCAGTTTGAAACGGCGGCCATACAAGTAGCAACGAAAGTGACGCACCGCCCACACCAAGGCCAAGCATTCCCGCTCGGTAGCGCCGTAGCGCTGCTCGGGGCCACTGAATTGCCTGCTGGCAAATGCCACGGGGTGCTCTTTACCCTCAAACACCTGAGACAGCACCGCGCCAGCGGCAAACTTTGAAGCATCAGTCGCAAGCACAAACGGTTGATTGAAATCCGGATGCCTCAAAAGAGGGGCAGTTACCAGTTTGTTTTTGAGCTCTAGGAAGGCGTTTTCTGCCTCAGAGGTCCATTCGAATCCAACATGCTTAGCCGTCAAGGCAGTCAAAGGTTTGGCTACTTTTGCAAAATTCTCAACATGCCTCCGATAGTACCCGACGAGACCCAGAAACTCGCTCACCTTGCGCACGCCCGTAGGCACTGAGAAATCCCGAATGCAGGCTAATTTGGAAGGGTCGGGTCGGACACCATCGGAGCACACAATGTGACCAAGGTATTTCACCTCTTTTTGAAGAAATTGACACTTGGAGGGCTTGAGCTTCAGCCCCGCCCCCATCAAGCGCTCCAACACCTTCTCGATGTCTGACAGATGTTTCTCAAAGCTGTTGCTGTAGATTATGATGTCGTCCATATAAACGAAGCACAGCTTGCCTAACACTCCAGTCAAAATGACATCCGCGGTCCTCTGCCACACCGCGGGACTGTTCACGAGCCCCTTGGGCATTCTCTTCCACTGGTAGTGACCGGCCGGGGTGTTGAAAGCTGTTTTCTCAGCGTCAGCCGGGTCCATTTCTATCTGCCAGAACCCCGACGTGAGATCTACAACAGTGAAATACTTTGCTGATGCAAGCTGTGACAACGTTTCTTGGATGTTGGGAATCGGGTAGGAATCGATCCTGGTCACCGAATTGAGTTTACGATAATCAACAACAAAACGATACGACCCATCCGGCTTCTGAACGAGCAGAGCCGGCCGTTGTGCACTGCCATCGCACAATTTGTAGGGCGATCGACGCTCTGCAGTCTCAACAAGCCTCTGTCGCTACGGTTATGACACAGAAAATGGCCGGACATCCACCAAAGAAGAGGACAAAAAGAATCTACAAAGAGATGCAGCAGCGGCTTGTAACTCTGTGCACACAGTACGTGCACACAGTACGTGCAGACAGTACGGCTTTTTGAGGGGTGTGGGTCATATGAATAAATTTTCGTATAAAGTCTCCACCTCAGCAGCGTTAACTTCTTGTCTCTTAAGTAGTCTATGTAATAATTACGCTCAAACTTGCGAAATCAATTTTTGATTTCTTTAAGATACATTGTTCGGACAGAGCGATGTTGTTTCTGAAAAATGGAATACGATGGTACGACAGGATCATTTTAGAAAACCACGTCAAGAACCTATGGTACGTGTATGATAATGATTTTCATTCCGGATATCGTTTTGAAGCAAGATAGCGCTAATTTGAAAACAGGTACTGGCGATAGAAAGATTTTGATTACACTAGTGGAATGTATCGGTAGAAATCAAGAACCTTTGAGAAATAGAGTTACATGGTATAGATAGAATGAATTTAAAATTTATTTCAAATGATTGTAATATAAACGTTGGTATTATCATTGAACGTGTGTCGAAGAAAATTTAAAAGTACCAAACCATTTTGTCCTATTAAGAGCGCTCAAAGTATTGATAAATTCACCTGGGACCATTTTATCCGGGTTGGCACTTGGGACCGTTTTGTCCGAGACCATTTTGTCCGAGACCATTTTGTCCGGGACCATTTTGACCGGGACCATTTTGACCTAGACCATTTTGTCCTACACCCTCAGCGATCACATGTATGCTGGTATTATGCTCCCAGAACAAAGAAGTGTCTCCTTCCTTACAATTTCAACCCCTCTAACGTGGTTAAGAGAAGTATAATCTTTACCTGTCTCCGGATATCCTAGACGAAATCTTGTTCACACAGGATGGTCGCACGTTTTTGGTTCCAGGTGGACAGGATGGAGAACAAAGGCTATCCCCCAGCACTCCTACAGGAGTGGGTGAATCACTGCTAAAAAGGCTTCGGGGGACTGCTGACGCCCCAGAGAAGTGAAAGCCGAGACTGAGGCCAGTAGTGGTTCCTTACGTACACATGGTCAGCCACAGGATTAAGAAGTTGGCGTAGAGACAACAAATCTCCGTTCTTTTCTCCGTTCCCAAGAAACTGAAGAAGTTGTGTTGTACATAGGCGAGCAGCACACGCAGCGCGATGCGAAACAAGAGGCATAAAAGCTGTTTGTAGCGTGCGAAGCGGGCACTGTGAATAGACAACCGTTATCGCGCAGTAAACAGTAATTAGACAGTCTGGTAGATGCGTGAATGATCGACTGAAGGAAGATGCATTATCATTGAGATCGTCCTTGCCGGTCATTTGGCAAATCATTGCGTCACGTGTGGGTGCGCCCAGACGTTTGAAGGAACAACAATAATGATGCTTCACAAAATCAAAAGGGCGAGACAGAGAATAGTAATGCCCCTGAATAAGAAAGGCAGAGACATCGACATCTTCTCCCTCCTCCCTGACGCGCACACGTTTTATCTTTATGTTTCGCTCTTTTACATTCGCGCGTCGACTGTAGCGCTGCCTGGATTGCTCCAAGATAGCAGACGGCATTCTTATACTTGGTTTATACTTGAGTCGGAGCGCAGTCAAAGACTGAAAGACACGCGGTCTGCCAGCCTCGAAGGATGTGCTCAAAGAAAGACGATAGAAGCCGTGATGTTGCACAGTCAGCGTTATTTGATTGGCGACATGAGGTCTTAGCATCCACTGCACTCCGACAGCCTACGCATTCCTTCTCCCTCCTCGCCCTTTATCCACACTCTTATTGTTATATTTTGCTCTTTCGCGCTCGCGCGTCGACGGCAGCGCCGCCTGGACCGCTCCAATTGGTAGCAGGCGGCATTCTACAAAGGATGTCGCTACTTTTCCGTATAAAGGGCTTTAGATAACGGAGGCATTTTACATATCACAAGGGAGGGAGGGACGTGCGTCAGTGCGCCCTTTCTTGCCCTGTATCAGAAAGCAATAGTGTATCTAGGTCACTGAAAGCGTGGCGTGGGTGTTCAATCAATCAGGGTTTTATTGTGTTTCCCAAACAGCTTTAGGGGCCTTTTTAGGGTTACACTTCACATTATAAAACAGCACTGAACTAAACAAACTACACGGCAATCCTAACCACAATACTCTTCTTGAACTTTTTAAAAAATATAAAAACGTCCGCGTGAGGGTTAAGATACTTGTTGTACATGAGCATCATCCGTGTCATCGGGGGACTGGACTCTAGAAAAGAGGGGTAAAAAAAAGGAATAGACCTATTTTGTCGCTGGGGGACATGAATTGAGATTCTACTCAATAACATTGGGGAATCAAAAACAGAATTTAACAACTTATATAAAAACACCATGTCGCGAACTAGTCGTCTAGTTGAAGGAGGCAAAAGACCAAGAGTGCCCAAAAGAAGCACATAATCATAAAAATACACTCCGTCCAATGTGGCGATCGTAGACAATTCTAACAAGTCGTCTCTGTATGCACTCTGACCTGAGCGCCTGACTAACACCCAAAGAATTCCATACCGTAGAACAAAAGACCAACCGTAATTGAACCAAAGCCCGAAAAAGGTACAGTATACAGTTGTAATTCCGGAAGTCACGGGTAATGCGTGCAATTATCCCCAGGATTCGCAAATAATCATTAATAAGCTTTGCAACATGATAGCTAAAGTTCAGGCGTAAATCGAACAAAATGCCAAGGTCGCGGACAACACAAGATATTAAAATTTCAGAGCCGTCTAATGTGTAAGGATGTACAACAACATTTGACTTACAGGAAAAAGAAACAACCTTAGTTTGGTGGGGTTTAAAACCAGCGAGTTCGCACAGCACCACAAATGAATCGCATCAATATCTTTTTGTAACAATTCACAGTCCACAGGCGTGTGGATACTACGATAAATTTGCACGTCATCAGATACTGAAGTATCACTGAGTCACTCACACTAGTTACAAGATCATTTGCAAAAATATTAAAAAGCAAAGGTCCAAGGTTCGACCCTTGTGGTACCCTAGAGTTCAACAGATAAGGGAATGATTTGCATCCTAAGTAGGAAACCATCTTTGAGCGTTCACCAAGATAAGTAGCAAACCAGTCGCAGAAGCCCGAAGAAAGATCCATACGTAACAGCTTCGACAGCAATACTTTGTGATCTACGAGGTCAAACGCCTACGAACAGTCAAAATAAATAACATCATCTTGACCACGGGACCCAAATATAGGTTTCGCGAACTCCAAAAAGGTTAAAAGCTTTGTTTCAACAGATCGCCCACGACAAAAACTGTGCTGATTTGGACTGAGCGTCTGCTTAAAATGAAAACTCACACGCTTAAAAATGACTTTTTCAAAAACCTTCGAAAAAACAGAAAGCAATGCAATTAGTCTGTAGTTATCGATACACGTGGAGCTTCCAGATTTGTGTACTGGCACAACCAAATGGCTGACGGAAATGTACTTGTCATTAAGGACATGCTAAAAATGTGATGCAGTACAGGAGCCAATATATCAGAGCACCCTTTAACAATAAAAGCCGCGATCCCATCCTCCCCACATGACTTTTTCAGGGCAAGTTCTTTTATGGCCGAAACCACGTCATCAATGGTCAATACGGGAATTGGCATCAGAAGGGAATTTTCAGAACACAGGGTTACGTTGTTGGACTGGAGGACATTGGGGTTTCCTATTGATGAGAAGTGTTTTGCAAAGAGATTGCACACACTGAATGAGTCAGAGACATGACCTGTTTGAGTCTTCAGAGTTATATCATCAGCTCTAGTGGATGGCCTACTATACCTAACATATTCCCAGAGGCGGTCGGGACAGCGCTTAAGGTCAAACTCAATGGAGTCATGCAGCTGGCATTTGTCTCTTTTAATTAAACGCTTCACGGCAGAGCGATACTCCTTAAATAAAAAGTGCCATTTGTCCAAACCAGACGACTTACATCGTTTGTGATAACGCGATTTCAAAGTCAGTGCCTGCCGGAGATCACTTGAGAACCACCAAGGAAATTCGCCTCGGCTACCAGGTTTTATCGGTATAAAGCGGTCCATAGCAGACTTTAAAAGATCTGTCAACCGAGAGACGGCACTGTCAACATCAGCACACTTGTAAAGAGTGTCCCAGTTAATATCGATCAAATGCGCATACAATCCGAGGTAGTCACCACGACTGTAGTCACACATCAGAGCACGCGCATCCGATCTGACAATAAAGGAAATGAAACCAACACTAAAAAAGGCGGATGCCACTTGTCAACAGGAACAACTGGAAAGGCAACAACGCTCTGCGAGACCGCTCTGATGTTCGTTATGCACAGGTCAAGGACGTTACCGTCAGCATTTACAGCACGACTAATTTGTTGAAAACCATTAAAATTCACGAAATCGAGTAGCTCCTGTTCACATCCAGTGCTTAAATCTGCACTGGACATGTTCAAATCCCAGTTAGCTCCAGGTAATTTAAAGTCCCCTAATATTAAAACGTTGTAATTAGAAAAATCGGCCGAATAAGAGATGTGGCTGAGAGCATGACCCAGCGTGATAAAAGCAGAACGAGGCGCAAAGTAATAGTTCCCGATAAGCAAATTTGGTCCGTTCGTGACTTGAACTTCAATCCAAACGCATTCATTTATCTCAAGGTCAGGCCGCCGAAAGCACGATAAGGATTTCTGTACAGCCGTAAGTACGCCTCCCCCGAGGGTGGAGGAGGAACCTGTCGAATCCCGGTCACATCTAAAAACCTGGTAATCAGAACTTAAGTACTCAGAACTAGATATAGAACTGGTTAGCCAAGTTTCAGTGACACATATAATGTCAAAATTCGAGGCCAAAACCGATGTAAAAAAGATATCAGACTTTGTCCGCAAACCACGCACATTCTGATAATACAATTGTGTGCTATTCATTGTGTTATGGCGCGTTATCTCAAGTCTCGGAAGATGCAGAATCTACGAGCGGACCCCAAACACGCCTAAACAAGCACCCCTGGGCCCACACGCAAGTATCGTTTTTAAGACTAAAGTTATCAACGGTGGTGCTTATATGAAACGAAGCATACGTGTCATATTTCCTACGAAGCTTCTTGCAAGTGAAAGAGCCCAGCTCCAAAGTGGAGGGCACAAGTTCACTTAGCTCTTCACATGTAGTAGACGGATGTAGCCTCGAGACAAACAGGGCACGTCTCGCAGGTGGTCGAGGCACAGAAGACACAGGTGCGCTCTTGCGGGCACCCATTCCTGGCGGCGGACGACGCTTGCGGTAATTGACGACCTTGTACCCAATGCCCGGTTGATCCAGTACTTCCGCTTGTTCGACATCACCCGAACTCAGCGCGGTGGGGGTGGGAGGACCGGCTGTGTTTTGGCGCTGCCCCGCGGAGCTTGGCGCGGCCACCTTGTCCCTTGATTGAGGACGACGAACAGAAGAAACGGCGCCTCGTGGCACTTTGACGTAGGTGCGCCTACTTTCAGTAGTTTCACTAAAATCGATGGCGTCAGGCGCGGCAAGCGTCAGCTCCGAAAGCCGTAGGCTCAGATTTTTGAAAGTCACCTCGAAGGGCAGCGTTGTCATCTCGAAGGAATTGAACCGTACTGACGAGTTGGTCCACTTTTCGTACGAGCGTCGTTACAAGCCCGCCGAGTCCGCAGGCGCACTGCCCAGTAGTGTCTGGTCCCACACGATCTTCGCCATCAGCACTCACGGAAACCACGATAGGCTCGCTATCGAGAATCCCAGCACTGTCCGGGTCACGGCGCTTGGTACACGAAGCACATTTGTACGTGCTCACTCCGCTGGACATGTAGAAGCCGTAATCGTCCCCTTCAACATTAAGCCATTTACAGTGAAAGCGGTGCTTGTCGATGCCGCTACTCTAATGAATTGTACGGCTGTTTCGCGTGTTCCTGTTTCTCCATATTTTCTATTGGTCAGTCGTTCTTTCGCGCTCTTTTTTTTTGTTTCGATGCATCACCAATTCGCTTTACATTATTCGGTTCCAAAGTGGATACCCAGACAACTTCAGCCGAGACAGTGCGAAGCGTTCGCCTGATTACCATCGTTACCAAAACGACCGTTCCATTTTTTGTGGAAATCGGGTCCGTAAAGGGTTAACCTTGCATGGTCGCTTTTACTTTATTCGACATTATTGCAACTTTCAATAAGGCGCTAGCTCCCTCGCAGACAAAAGGAAGAAACCGCAATCCCGATATTGAAGAGAAAAAGTAAAATACAACGCACAACTGCGCCGAAGACAAAGCCACTGGCGCGACACCTTCGACAGCGCTCAGATAATTGCGAGCGCGCGCTTTATTCTTTTCTAGGTGGGTGACAGGTTACTCCTTCCAAAAAATACTCGTCAAAAGGTCGAGAAAAAAAAGCATGTACGCAAAAAGTAAATGAAATAAAAATAATGGGCAAAAATTTCCCTCGGAAAGAGCGACGAAAAGGGTGGTCGAGCACGAGCGCGCAGGAAACGAGAATCAATCTAATAACGCCGTGTGGACGAGGTACAAAATGGCCAGATGGGGAAGAAAGCGCGAGACTGTGTGAAGTAGAAATTGCATTATTTCACTCTGTATGTCGTAATATGCTGTACTGTCATCTTTCGACGTGTGTCTGTGGCTTTCTTCGCATTTTTGTTTTATCGCCGCGCGGGACGGCCATTTTGCTTCTAGTTGCAGAACTCAATTTGTTACGCCATTTACTCAAAAGCCCTGTTTGGTTATGGCCCCTAGCCGCTCTTTCTTTTTTTCATTATTCATATATGTATTCTAGCTCCATTCTTGGTCGGGCGAAGAGGGACATAATTATTCGCTCAAGACACCGACATGTTTGTGGAGTAATGCGAAGCGTAGATTTTGCTTTTTTTTTTGCATTTGTGTTGTTTTGTGATGGTTCATTGTCGCCCGCATAATAAACCACACAATCCGTTTTCTTTATTTATTTTTTAAAGAAAAATAAGTTTTATCTCGTTTTTACTGAGATGATTATGGGCCTGTTTTTTTAAAGAAGACACTGCGGGTTTAAATTCAAATGCCCTGTGTTTGAGAAAGCTTCAGAACGTGATTTGACCACAAACAGTGGCTTGTAAACGTACACACGATCCGGGTGGGTATTTCATTCTCCATTTTCATCTAGCTAAAATCGCTAATACTTTGTTGGTCACCTCCCTCCTGTATGAGTTCGGTACTTTCATTTCGTTTCATTTATTATGTCTCTATGGGCCCGAAGGCATTACAGAAAGGAGTGGGGCACAGTAAATGGAACAAAGCAAGTAACAACGAAAAGGCAAAAATACACAAAATAACTACTAAACATCATTTAACACGTTAGTAATGGCACAGTACATAGACATAAAACAAATAACAATGAAAAGGCAAAAAAATACAAAAAAATACTACTAAACATCGTGTAACAGGTTAGTAATGGCAATCTTAAATTTATCTTAGTCAGTGATTGTGACAATGGCTGCGGGAAGGCGGTTCCATTCAATCGAGGTTTGAGGCAAAAAAGAGGCATTAAAGGTAGATGTGCTGCAATGAGGGATCCCAACTTTTAATTGATGATCGGTGCTTGATGATATGTAAAATGGTTCAGAAAATAGTGCTTGGCGGAGAGTAGGTTTAGAGTGATATATTTTATGGAACAAGCATAGACGGGATATCTTTCGACGAAGAGAAAACTGTGGGCAAGGATAGAGATGCTTTTATTAAAGTGGTGCTAGCTGTGCGATGATAGTTAGAAAGCATAAAACGGGCGGAGCGGTTCTGAATGGATTTTACGGCAAATGCAAGGGTGATACCGGGGTTTCAGATTGAGGCGGCATATTCAAGTTTAGGGCGAATTAAGGTTTTATAACTTAGAAGCTTTAATGAAAGTGGGGCAAGGAAAAAGTTTCTTTTGATGTATCCTAATAATTGATTAGCGTTTTTCGTGACATAGTCGACATGAATATTTCAGGACAGATCATTTGAAATGTGAACACCGAGGTATCTATAGGAGGATACTGGAAGGAATGTAGAGTTATTGATGGAGTAGGAGGGACAAATGTTAATTTGACGAGAGACACACATGGATTTACATTTAGAGATGTTAAGTTCCATAATCCCGTCGTTGCACCATTGGGTTACATTGTTAATATCGGTCTGAAGAGCAGAGATGTCAGAGTCGTTAAGGATTTCTTTGTAAATAACACAGCCGTCAGCAAAAATGCTAATCGAAGAGGAGACATGGGTAGGGAGATCATTAATATAAATAAGAAATAGTAGTGGACCGAGTACAGAACCTTGTGGGACACCGGAGTTGACAGGCGAGTATGGAGAATTAGTTCCGTTGGCGTGGACAAACTGAAGACGGTTAGTCAGAAAGGCGTCTATCCAAGCGAGAATGTATGGGCAGATGTTAGGGCTACTAAGTTTATGGAGAAGAAGGGCGTGAGGAACTTTGTCAAAAGCTTTGGAAAAATCAAGGAATATGCAGTCAGTTCTGGAACCCTGGTCAAGTGTGACATGGAGATTATGAGTAAAGGTAAGAAGTTGGGTTTCGCATGAGTAAAACTTCCGAAAACCATGTTGTGATGTGTTAAGGAAAGAGTTAGAATCCAGAAAGTTTGCAAGTTGAGAGTAAATTACGTGTTCAAGAATTTTGCATGGTATACTCGTTATGGAAATGGGACGGTAGTTAGATGGATTTTGTTTATCGCCACCTTTGTGTACAGGAACCACCTTCCCCACCTTCCAATCCAATGGCAAGACACCATGTTGAAGTGACTGAGAAAAAATCTTGGACAGGATAATGCTAGAATACATTATAGTGTTTTTCAAAAATGTTGTGTTAATGTTATCAGTACCTACCGCAGAAGACATTTTAGGTTATCAATAATCTTAGCAATTCCTTCACCATCTACAACAACAGGATACATAGGCAAAAAATCACAGGCGGTAAATACAGGGAAACAAGAATTAACTGGAATAGAGAAAGATTTAGTAAACACTTCATTTAAAACGAAAGAACACTGATCATTGGATAATTCATCTCCATCAGCATCCCTAAGCGTTATATTGGAAGAAACAGAGGGATTAATAACCTTCCAAAATTGACGCGGGTTATTTAACAACAAGGAGGGCAACGTATTATTAAAATAATGGGATTTCGCATCTAGAAGTGCTTTCTTATACACACCAGCTGCAGTACGGTACGCTGACCATCGCTGTTCGTTGTCCGATAGCTTTGCAGCACGAAATATTCTTTTTTCTTGTTTGCTAGCCTTTTTAAAAACACGTTATACCAAGGTGATTCAGGAAAGGACGAGATAGTGCGAAGTGGCACGTGCGCTTTCATGAGGAAAGCAACTTGTTCTTTAAATAAACACCAGTTATTCTTAACTGAGCGCTCATCAAAACAATCCAAGTAAAAATCAAGAAAAAGGCAAAGGTTCCTATTAATGGAATCAAAATCAGCTCGTGCATAATCAGAAATTCGCTTAATTACTTTCGACCTAAAGCATGTAGGTAGATCTAAGGAAAAATGCAATAAGGAATGATCACTGAGACCTGGCAAATGAGTTAACGAAGAGATGAGCTCAGGCGATGTTGTTAAGATGAGGTCTAAAACAGAACAGGTACTTCTGGTGACTTTGACCGGTAATCCCATGTACGAAAAGAAGAAAAAAAAGTGAAGCCTTCTTGAAGAGACCTTCAAATAAACTGCGGCGACAGCCGAGACACTGCACACTCTGCCGCACATGCGACGTGAAGTGAAATAACATCACGTGACTGTAATGTCATATGTACTTGCGTGACTGTGACGTCGCGTTAGCACGGGATCAGCTGCGAAAACGCCTCACTAACAAGTGTAGCCGCGAAGCGGAGTCCAGTCGCATGTTCTTTCTATGAAGGTGACCTTTTCTTCGATTAGTATTTAACACAATATAAACAAATAAAATAAAATAAAAATAAAGCAGATACAGGATGCATACATACAGCTTACATGATCAAACTGAAATAACGAAACACGTCGCCCTGGAGTACCACCACCTAGAATAATCAAAACTTGTGAACTAGAATTTTGACGTCGTCCGTGTGAAATTCAGGGAAAACGCAAAAAATTTGACACACGTTCTGCGCCAGCGTTTGGCTGGACCTTGTGTCCAATCAACGATTGGGAAGACTTCGACATAGGGCTCTAGTCCCATTGCTGTGCCGTCGCCATCTGACTGTGTTAACGTTTCATGGGGGAGAGGATCTCACTTTTTTTTGTGCGCGTGTGTGTGTGAAATTTAAGATATCGCCAGGTTTACTCTCTTCTTACAGATAACCCATTTTTTACTTTCCGAGCGATCCCGTTGTTCGAAGCAACTGGGTAATTGCTATGAAACAACAGGGGGAGAACACTGAAGAAAAAAAATATACGAGGCTAGGCTCGAGGCAGTGCAGGCAGACTGGCTACCTCTCGTACATTGCTGGTGTCTGCCGCTTCTCTATGCAACAAGCTGTTGCCAGAATTGTTTTACTTTCAACGTTGACAAAATCCGCTGAGGTGGAAACAAAGTGTCGAAGGCTGCCACTGCCGACTAAGCAAACGTTATCTACTGCTGCTGCTGAAGACGAGAAAGGCGACAGAAATCGTCAATGTGGACATCGCGACGTCGGATGCGATGGCGAGACAACCGACTCACCCTCCGATGTAAATTGCATCGCCAACCAAAGCGCGACAAGCGCCTCCATCGTCGACGTTAACAGTGTCGCCAACAAACACGCGACAACCAACTGAATCAGCGATCAATGCATTAGGCATCGAAAACAAGATGGCGTTTCCCGTGAATACGCCTCCACGTAACTTTCACGCACAAACTTGAACTGCGTCCTCAATTTCGGTCGATCGTCAAGCGGATGGTTCTTATTTACTTTATCTGTAGTGTACGAACTTGGAATGTCCAACAAGCGCCTTGTCCACGATAGCGAGTCGGGAACAGCAGTTCCGGGGCTTGCCTTCCCCGATCATAGTGGCCAGCCTTACTTTTGAGCACCGTCAAGACAACGTCGCATGGTTTCCAATACCAATTTCGGAAAACATCTATCGCCACCGAAACATTTGCGGTCAGTTCAGGATAAATCTCAACAACAAAAAAACAAGCAGTTGCAGAACTCCTCCCAGAAGTTCTGGCTTCGACAAAAAACAATACACATTTTTTGAGGGCATTGCACTACTACTTCAACGTCATCGCGTACCTGAGTGTTTAAGATTAGTTAAGATTTTGTTCACAAATAAATGGATTAAGAATATGTAAATAATTAAGGAGATAACTAAATAAAGAAATAACTAAGTCAACAAATAAATAAATAAACGCATAAGTAAACCCATAAACACATATGTAATTTAGTAAACAAATACGAAAATATATATACAAGATTTGAAGGCACGTGAATTGTACAAATATTCAGCGATATCATTTATTTGAAATTCATGAACATTACTCACGTAAACCACGGCCGGTGATCCCAGCGATATTGCCCAAAAATAAAGTCTTCAAATAACTGGTATTACAACACTAGCCAGTAGAATAAATGCAGACGTTGTACTTAATTCAGTACCCCCAGGATAGAAGTTATAAATAATTTAATACAATATTTGTTAAACCGTATGGAGACATTATTACAATTTTGCATGATTGCTCCTTCTGTGGAGGTTATACGACACCTTCATTTTAGTAGCATAGTCGCGCAATGTACGTATAGCGCAGACTTGTCAGGCCAGACCTAAAGTTGTGGGGACAAGGGTCCGCCACCGTGCCCAGGGGCCCCTACCGACCACCCAAAGGGCCCAAGAGACAACTCAAGGAAGATGGACCGAGAACACGGAGACGCGTTTGTGAACATCATGGCTGCGTTGTATATTACTGTTAACAAACCATTCCTGTTACACCAATAAATGTATTTTCTTGTTTTGAAAACCCCTGGCTTCGTGTTGTTCCTCCGGGATGGGCATGCAACAAGGCAACCCTATCTTCCACAAGGCGCCCAACGCGGGGCCCAAACCCAAGACCCCGAGATTAAGAGTAACGTGCTCTACCGACGGAGCTAGCCGGGCCTTTGCTGCAGTACCTGAACCGTTCCGGGGACAAACGTTTCAGGAACGCCACCCAGCAGAGCCGGCCGCGCACCACCCTTTTGAGAAGACGCGCCTGCTTTGCCCGCTCTGTGGCGTTCCTGAAATGTGCCGGGGTACCCTGCAAGAGAGCGGACAGACGTGGATCGCATCGCGCGCATAAATCTTTTCGGGGAACGCGACCTGGAGAGCGCCCTAGCGCTCATACAGCGCTGCCGTCCACACCTCCTGCGACGACAACCACCTTCCAATAACGACAATGATGATACGGTCATGGACATGCCGGACGTTTAAGGGGGGGGGGCGATAGGGAGAGTGTCAGGAGAAGGGTCCGCCACAGTGCCCAGAGGCCGCTACCGACCGCCCAAAGTCGACACCAAGTCCGAAGCGCGCAACAGCGCTAGAAGGATGGGCGCGAGGGACAATGAAAGGAGGACGGACCGAAAGCGCGGAGACGTGTAGGTAAACACCATGGGTGCGTTGTATATAACTATTAACAAACCATTCCTGCTATGCTTATAAATACAGTTTCTTGTTTTGAAAACCTACCGACCAAACTACTTTTTAATACCTGCAAGTTAAGTCGTCCTATATCATGTTACTCATGGTGTAGGAAACTGTATATCTTTCGCAATTTTAAGAATAAATTTAGGATGCCGAAAATTGGATTAGTAAAGATATCGCTAAATTAAGCGTAACTATCATTCTGCGCTTAAATATATTCTAAAACTTTCATTCAGTTACCTTGCACTATTCCGCGAACTTCAAGATACTTCAATATTACCACGGTGGCCAGTGGCGATTCTCTAGCAGACATTTTTTTCTAATACCATGTTCTCAATTCATGCTGCTGCGTTCTTCGTACATGTGAATAATGAAACCCCGAGTTCTTTTGGGAAAACACGCATTTATATTGATGAGCTTTCGATTTATGCTTGTGACAAAGCTTCGCCAAACTGGTAAACGAAGTTAGAACTTGTTATGCATGTAGTAAAGGAGATATTATTATATATATATATTTCTACGACAATATTTAAATGAATGTAGGCACGTATCCTAGTTTGTGGTACTACGCAGGAATGCGAACGCAGTTGCGCTTGCGAAATATTAAAAAAAAATTCTGACTGAAGAGAGAGTGGCACTGAGTATAGAGGATTTTGTCCAAAATGCGCAAGTCTAATAGATGCTTTGCAGAAGCTGTGCATGCACGCCGCCATAACCGACCTTCAGCTGTTGTTTCCGTTTATTTTGATATATTCGCTCCATCACTATCAAAGCAGGACAGGCTATTGCCATTTTAGATTCGACTGTGTTCTGCTGATGTATTAACCTTTGTGGAGGCTCCTCAAAGTCTGCTTCACTTGCTTGGTATGTCGGTAAGACAAGAGAGGGTCAGCAATGGCGGCTGTAATCTGGCGCGTGTGCAAAGCGCCTATATTCTAAGTACAGGATCAAACTTAACCGCAGACGAGTCACCCTTAAGTGCAGTTACGCTTCACGCCAGTTACCACACTATACTATAGGACTGCTATTACGGAAGTAGTGAAGAGTACGCGTACACAGCTCTGATGGGCCCTCTAGATGCGCAAGCATATATACGCCCATAGGTTTGACTGCATTACCATAGAACGTTGTCCAAAGTTATTCGCTCTTTATTGCGTGAGTTGAAACGTTGTGGCGCCAGTGTGCAAATAGCTCGTAACCAATTTCGGTTCTGAACTAGACGGCAGGTTTTGCAGTATTTGCAAAATCAAATACACCCGCTATCTTCTGGAAATGGCTACTTATATCACTGCAATATATAATTCACTTTTATGATAAAATATGATGCGTAAAAAATTAGGAAATACACGTGAACGGGAAGTGTGCCGAGGCAAACCACTAGGTGGCGCCATTGAGTTTATTGTAAGACATAAAAGGGGCGAATAGTGTGGTAATTGTGGTCAAGTGTAACAGCAATTAGGTATGCCCGTGTAGCTAGGGTATCCAAGGTGAAAATTTTAAATCTCCCTAAAGGTATCAATAGATGCTTTCAGATTGAATAAACCAAAACTCTTTATTAATCTTAACATGTTCCAGAGAAATGCTAATACACTGCAACTGGCGTTAACGGACCCACACGCAACACCTCTTAGTGACCGCAGTGAGGAACTAAATTGAAAAGAATTAAAATACAGAAATGTGAAGGTCAGTCAAACCTGCGTAAAAGCCTCTATGTCTCTATTTTCCATTAATACACGTTCAGAGAAGTTTGGACAGCTAAAGAAGTTTTTGTTAGACACAGACGCTTCGTGAAGAGACTTGGTTTTTCGAACGTGAAAACACTGCAGTTTTAGAAGTTTTGACACAATGGGTTATTTTACTGCACCTAACCATTACCGATCTTCAACCAGGAACGAAAGTCGACAGGCCGACTGCCACCCGAGCGCTGACACAGCGCTTGTCTTCTCACTGATTCGACACCGGTGCTAGCCGAACGTCTTCCTCGAGTGTCTCTGTGTTGCTTACTCCCTGTACTATCGGCGAGGAGAAAACATCACGTGTGCAGACATACAGTGGTGCTCTGCTCTATTAGACCAGCGCGTTCCGGGCTTCCCCAGTGAAAGAGCGCATAAAAGCGACAGAAAAGCAGAAGAAAAAACGCAATGTTTGGCGTCCTCAGTTTCTGCGCTGCTCCACTCGGCGCTGTGTGCCTAGATATCACGAAAGGGAGCAATTGAAAGTATTAAGACAGTTTGCAATTTAATGACGGATGCTTCCTGAAGCTCCAGGGCACATTTATTGCAAGTACGCACGCGTTCTCTATTGAAAAAACCAGCAAGCAAATCAAGCTGGCCAAGCTGGTTTAGCTTGTTTTAAGCTGGTTCGAGCTGGTCTACGTGGTAATCAAGCTGGTTGAAGCTGGTCAAGCTGGTTCAAGCTGGTTCGAGCTGGCACTGCTGCTGGGCAAGCTGGTACTTGAGCTGGTTCGAGCTGGTACTGAAGCTGGTTCAAGCTTGTCAAGCTGGTTCGAGCTGGTCAAGCTGGTTCAAGCTTGTTCGAGCTGGCACTGCAGCTGGGCCAGCTGGTACTTGAGCTGGTTCGAGCTAGTACTGCAGCTGGTGCAAGCTTGTCAAGCTGGTTCGAGCTGGTTCTGAAGCTGGCCCAAGCTGGTTCAAGCTTGTCAAGCTGGTCTTGCTGGGAGCGCGCACGCCAAGGTCGGCTTAGGCTGGGGCGAGGCCACGTCCTGTTCTTTGTCCTCTCGTTTTTGGTAGACGACCGGGCGCTTCAGGCTCGCTGCGAGCTTCCTTTGTATGCGAGAAGAGAGAGAGAGTGGTAGGAACGGAGAATTTGATTCACGTTTGGCTATCTTGGGCAGTTTTTCGAAGGGACGGCTGTGTGCGCGTTGTTTGGAGACTACTTGAACGGCGGTGCAAGCGAAGCGGGATTTGAGGAGACAGCGAGCGGCAGTACGCTCAGCGCGGGAAGAAGTCGGACGCCGCGACTGAGGCGTCATTTCATGTCTTCGAACATGTGTGTGCTCGTGAATAAGGGTGGTGCCGAGGAGTATCGCCAATGCCATCCAAGCCAAACGGATTTCCTCGCCTCTGCCGACTACACATGAGGCTGCTTCGCCCCCATTACTGGAGGGACACAGGTTCACTTCTTTCATCCGTGTAGTATTTTTTATTGTTATTGCCTGCTTTTGGCGTGTGTCTAGTATTTCTCGTGTTGAGAGATAAGCAATCTAGTTTTAATAACATTGTTTGTTTTGCACCGCGAACCACTGTCTGCGTCGGTTAGTACTGTGTCAGCGCCGAGGATGTGTAGCATCTGAGCTCATGTGAGCAGGCCGCGAGTACGAAAACAATAAATTGGATGCCGAGCTGGCTTTTCTGAAGAGTTTGGCTTGTTTATCTTGTGTAACAATTTAAACTGGTTAAACTGGTGGGAAGTTCACCGGCTTAACCAACATGCCAAACTGGGCATACTGGGGCAATAACTCAGCTTGAAGCTG
This sequence comes from Ixodes ricinus, assembly GCA_037355805.1. NCBI lineage: Eukaryota > Metazoa > Arthropoda > Arachnida > Ixodida > Ixodidae > Ixodes > Ixodes ricinus. The sequence goes on from JAZHYW010016377.1 coordinate 46,620, forward strand.
GGACCAGATCAACCAGCAGGAACAGTATGACCATATCAACCAACATGCCAAACTGGGCATGCTGGAGCAATAACCAAGCTTGAAGCTTGGACCAGATCAGCCAGCATGACCAGTATGACCGGATCAAGCAGCATGCCAAACTGGGCATGGTGGAGCAATAACCGAGCTTGAAGCTGGGACCAGCTAAAGCTGGTTTTTTCAATAGGGTGTGTTTGTTCTAACAATAAAAGAAGTAAAACGTTCAGGCAAGTTAGAAAAAAGCTGAATATCCACCAATTCAGGGCTTGTAAAGCAGGATATTTTAACGATAACAAACACACACATCCATATTTTGCACCAAAATTTTGTTTTAGACAAAACATGTGTTTGTAATCTCGTCTCCAGACGTCCCTTGGGAACGCTGAACCGGAGTACAAAATCTTGAGGAATTCCTCGGTCGAGGAATTGCCGAGAAGCGTCTGTGAAGCCAAATTTGAGTGGAGGTTTCTTTTTTCCTCAACTCGACTGAGTGGAGGTGTAGTTGGGGTCGAGGGCAGTGTTTAGGACTATGGCCCTCAAAGACCAACAGGCTGAGAAGTTTGAAAGTACAGGCCCACCACAGCGGATGAAAGCCACAAATAAGGCACACACTGAGCGCTCACGCGCTTACAGTATGCACCAGAAGTCTGACAGGTCGAAGTTGTCACGGAGCATTCGAAAGGTGCTTCCGGTTTCTCATACGAGCGGATGAGGCTGTACGAAAAACGCTGTTATCTCATGGCGGCAGAAGATTCTTCTTCAAGTGCCGCGCGCAGCCAGGCACAAGACAATCCCCGGCTGTCTAGTTCAACAGGCCCTTGACACTCCGCCCCCAACCGCCAACAGAGAGCCAAAAATCGCGCATGCAGCTCAACCAGGCAGGTGTCCCTCTGCACGGACGAAAATGTATCAGTTGTAACATGACCTTTGATTGGGCTAGTTGGTTCATACTTGTCAATAATAAAATAGCGCGAACTGAACAAGGACCAAGAGGCACACATACGACAGGACAGATACGACAGGCACGACGTTTCTCGCGGACACCAGAGAAACCGCGTCCAGCAATTTAGGCAAAGCTGAGAGATATTATTTGCGCCATCTAAATATGTGTACCCAGTTTCTCTGGACTACCACATCACATTCCGTGCTGCCACTGCCCTTGCTACGCTAGTACGACAACAAAACTATGTACCGTATAATATATATATTTTAACAGTTATTTAAAAAACGCAAGGAACAGTGAAAAAAAGGTTATCTCGCTCTTTAGTTTTATTAGTGTGGCCAAGCAAGTAATACCAGCTTGGTGAACTTCCCAGTTTTTTCCTCCATTTTTTATTATCCCAAGTTCGAGTCATAACCATTTCTATCTGCCGGCTTCAAACTTTAGCAAGACGATTTATTTTACTCGATCTTGCTTCAAGCCCGCTCCACGATGCATGCCATTTGGGGGTCGTCCGCAGATATATTATATAAAAACGGTTAGAGCATAATAACCATGCGGCTCGGACATTTACTTGGCTCCAACTTCTATGCAACTCATCATCCCTGTGGTGCCTTCTTTTTGCGTAGATGAAGGGAGGAACAGTACCATCCAGCTGGTTGTGCTGCTTCAACGTTTTGTATGCTAAGACGTTCTCCGAGTGAGGGTAGTTTAATTCGTGCGACGTCAACCAACAACAACATACAATGGGAGAGCAGGTAGGCGCGCTCCTAGGAGCGGCTCCGACCGAAACCGACAAGGGGAGAAGGGGACATGTCGCTTCCTTTCTTTGTGGTAAGCTTCGAGCGTAGTCAGGGAGAAAGTTTCCTTCCCCCGAGGCTGGCAAACATTGACACACTGCGGGTTGTTGATGTACCGAGGATTGTGCGAATGTTAGCCCAAGAGATATATTCGCTGCCACAATGTGGGCGAAGTTTGTGTGTACGTTGGTTTTCCCGCTAGCACTCGAGTATAGCGGGGCATGCGTCTCGCAAAGCCTGCTCCTTAAATATTGCGGGCGAAGTTGAAGCGGTTTTATCGTAACCAAACAACAAAATAGGAACATTATTATTCGAAGAAGCGTCATGGTATTTTAGTGGTTTATAGTGTCGAACTTCGTAATCTTAAGGATCTTATTGAGGAAGTAAAATTTCTGCTTATGTAATTGTCAATCGACCATTCCGGGAATACGTGGGTCCCCTACCGTCTTATTGACGCATTGTGACGTAACAACGTACGGCGCGCGAGATTTTTTAGGAATTGAAGACGTTTGGTTTAGCAATTTGTCATTTTAGAACGCAGACAAGGCAGGTGGAAAACAAAACATAGTACTTGTGATGGCCTTTTGTGTTTCCTTTATTCTTAGTGGGCTCTAAGGTTTTAATGATAAAATATATTGAATCGTGCCCCTACGTAAATATACAAAGCGTTGGGGTTGACTCGGAGCGTACACCTATATACAGCCTCACAAGAGACCAAGTGTGAAATTCACAGCGCGATCTAGTGGGGCACCGAAATGCATGCTCCGTCTCACCACTCGACGCTGGCAACGGCCAAGGCGTGAAAGCATAGTTCTGAAGATTCCTTCGCTCGCGCAAGAGGCTCGCGCGGAAAAGCGCTTTCGAAAACCAGGGGCAGCGTTCGTGCCTTTGCCGGCACTCAAAACCAAATTCCGAGCTGAAATGTACGTCCGCCATGCTGGTTACAGCCAGAAACCAGCGATCGCCGGGGCGAAAAGCACGGATATGCGCAGGGAAGAGCGTAAAACAATAATAACCCTTAGTTCGCAGGTGTGGATGAGGATCGATGATGGTAAGCAGTAGCTCTCGATTGTCGAGGGCAGTAGCCCTCGACTACGCCACCAAATTGACAGACAGCAGAGGAATCTGGACATAACAAAAATGGCTCCGCACAGAGTGTTGCCAGACGTCCGAACAATTTCGCAAATCGTCTATTCCCATCGCCGCGAAGTCCCCTGGAATTTTCCAGAAAGGACTACTGTCACCTATGGGTGTAATAAATTTCTTTCTTATAACTTATTTTATTGCAAATGCTATTATTGTACAAAGCAACTTTCACACACAATATACTTTTTTATGCGTCTTCCTTTATTTTGTTTACCTTTTTTTGCGTAAACTTCAGTGACAGTTGAGATCACCGATCTCTATGACAATTTGCTGGATCGCGCATCCCCGCTTGGTCGCTGCAGCAGAAGTGCGGCCACCGGAAGTTCCGAATCGGTCATTTCGGGCCTGTGTAAATCTGCCGGCTGAAGCGTTGCAGAGGCTGGGTGGCAGCGCGCTGGAAGCTACATTTTCTGCCTGTTCGCCGTCATTCGCCTAAGGAATTTTGAAAACCATTTGTAAATGGTCGCAGCTGGCTTTGAGAACCCGCTGAAAATTTTACGAAAGCGCAGCACCGCAGGAAAAAGGTAGAACATGTCTAACGCAAGTCTCGCGGTTAGGCGGCATGATAAAAGTATATGCCTTGCCATGACGGAGTGCGGAGTCTCTTCCTATCATGCCGTCCGACGTGATTAATTGGAATCCTTTCGGATTGTTTTCGAACATAGTCATGGTTCATAGCTCATAACAGCAACCACTGATTTTCTTTTTCTTTTAAATTGACTGATAGCATCCACTGATCAGTGATAGTAACTCGCCAAAACAGATGAAAAATAGATAAATCCGTGACCCTTATGTGTGCTACAAAGAAATGTACGCGCGACACAGCTTCAACTTTTCCCGAAAAGTGAACACATCCACACGGCATTGATTCTTGATCAGTATCCGAGCGTGCGAGGCTGCATTGGCGCAGCGCTTTGTCATGTCAAGGAATGTCCTTTGATCACGTTGTCTGACCGCGAGACGCGTTACACGAGTTGTGCCTTTTCCTGTGTTACGGCACTTTCGTAAAAGTTTACACGGTTTCTCAAAGGAAGCTACGAGCGTTTAAAGTGTGTTTTCAAATACTCCTTCGGCGAATGACGACGAACGGGCAGAAAACGTCTTGTTCAGCACGCAGTCACCCAGGCTATGCAGCGCTTAAACCGAAAGATTTACGCAGTCCCAGAACGGCCGATTACGAACATCCAGTGGCCGGATTTGCCGAGCAGGGAAGCGCGATCCAGGAAATTGTCATGAAGATCAGTAGTTGATATAGCAGGTTTAATAAAACTACAACCAACTTAATTCAATAGGTGTTCAATTTTCGTCTTCCCTCTCCACATTACAATATAACATGAAAACGAACCATGATGGGTCATTTTTTCTTAGTTTAGCAATGCCAAAATGAAAATTAAAAAAAAAAAAAAACGAAATATTCATGTTTTTTGGGCATTTAAATATCTTCAGAACAAACTCATTTAAAAAAATCTGTGAACCATTGCACACCGATGGCACAATGATGTTCGAGATTGCGAGCTGATTAACCGATTTGTTAAAATAATATTGTTTGGAAGTATTTTAGGCGAATATGAAAGTGGGGTTGTGACTACTCCACGGGGCTTTAATTTCTTCAGAATTGTTGCAAACCGGTTTTCCAATATATGGCACAAAAACCTACTAGCGATTCCTACATAAATTAGGCACTTCCATGAATGTAAAGCGCTCGCATATAGTACCTACCAGATTCCGCCGTATTTCTTCAGTTCGTGTGCACTGCTTGGCGAAGTACTTCCGCCGCTCCTAAAGCTGCTGAGCGGTTCTGTATGATCGAATAGATCTAACATCTCAAATGTTTCTGCCGTTTGGGAGTGTCTCTCAATATGTGATTACCTTGTGTTTGTATTTTAGTGCGAGAAGATGCTTTTGGTGTTAATTATAATCCATAGAGTGCCGTTTATTCGAATTTGAATGTTTTCTTTCCTTAATTTTCAATTAAGAAATTATATAAATATAAATGCCTCTAAATAATTACTGGGTCAACCAGCTATCACAGGTAAGCGTTTTGAGACACGGTCAGCACATCTGAATATTCAGTTTCAACTATCAAATTGCTAAACCGGGGCTGAGAGTGTAGCCGTCTCACATCCTTCCATTTTATCAAGCATCTCTTTTTTCTCTCTGTGGGCTTTACAGACTTGTTTGTTTGTTTTTAAATCTGCTAAAACTACACTAATTCAGACTGTACAGGCGAGTTACACGGCTAGGGGGACATAATATAGTTGGCTAATGGTCCCGATAAAATAAATAAATAACTTCAAACTTGCGAAGAACAGAGGTTATAAAGAATTAAGATACATGTGGTTGTTAAGGACTTACGCTCGCAGAGTGTCATCGGAAACCAGTATACACTCTTAGAAAAAAGGGTATTGATAGTCCTCCCTAAGGGGAGGAACGGTCTTTAACCTATGTTCGCTTTAGAAAGGGAGAAACTTTCGTCCCTGAAGCAGGGGAGCAAATAGTTCCTCCGTCGCCTGCATCTCATTATGGCGGCCCTGAATCGAGCAAATCGAGCTCAATGAGGATTAACGAGGAATCTACGTCTCTTGTACGGGGCGAGAGGAGCTGTAAATAAAAGCGTAACACGAGCTTTCTGCGAATTGTGTATATTTCCGAAGTCAGATTTCCCCGCAGGTACAGAAATTTGAGTTTCGAAAGCAGTCACTCAGTCTTCTCGTCGTCAGCACTGCGATGTTAAACGAAAACAACCGATACCCTGTTACTTCACGCACTTTACGTCTTACCTTTGCTTTCCTCGAGTCACAATTCCTTCGTCAACCGCACATCACGGAGGAATGGCAAACCAATCCGCGAAACCAAGAGCCGATCTCAAAAGAACAAACTCGAAGCCGCTGTTCGCGTAGCGTGAAAGAAGGTTAAATCGCTTGCCACCAGATGGCAGGGTCAAGCAGAGTAATTGCAAGTACCAGGTGGCGCTAGGTACCGCCCATTTCATGTTCTACAAAAATATTTTTAAATTTTCAGGCCACCATTGCTCTTCGGGAACCTCTATTATACACACATATAGACACATTACGCATACTACAAGCATCAGGTGGACACACATTAATCGCATCACATACAACGGCACACTAACCTAACCACTACACCCGAGCTTTGCGTTTCCGTCTGTTATACTGGTCGTTTTGAACGTACGGAATATCTCGGTGACTGCGTAAACAATAAAAAATATTCCCAGCATGTTGACTCTTTCTCAGCAATGTCATACCTCTGAGAGTATTTTGAATGGCTCAGGGGATGAATCTCTTATTAAAAAATAAACACTCGATCATGCCGTAATTTTTTGAAAGCCAATAAACCAAGCCGCTCCAATGCGGTTCGAAGCCATGAGTTTGTTTCCCCACGTGGCAGGTCGTAGCTTGTTTTTCTATTATAGTGTTAGTTTTTCTATTTGTGCTGTTCGTGCACGGCTGCAATTGCCGTCTTGAATTAATCTCTATAGCGCGGATATTCACTCAGCTGGAAGTGATGCTTCACGGGCAGAGAAATCGCTTTTCGATCAACTTGAATGCAGTCAAAGCCGTGACTTGCGGCAGGTGTTAAGTGTACGGAGCTACGCCGTGGCGAGCTCGAAAACTTCTAGCGCTCATCCCAGCGCCACTTGGAGGGCAGTTTCTCCAGGAACAGGGAAACTGCCCTCCATATTTAAACAGCAAAATAAAGGGTAGCTTTTTTTTATTTTTACCTACTATTCTTTTTAATGCTAAAATTCCACACTGTAAATATACGTACTTTCCGTCATAATTTCGTACTGTACACTCCTTTCCACAGAGCGCAATCGCTCTCGGGGAGGAGACAACCGACAGTCACATTGGCCACTGTACGATAGGAGGTTATTGTTCAGACCAGCGTTCCAATATGACTATCCGCACGTCGATTAATTGCACCTCATCCCTCAAGTGGTCTTAAACTTTTTAATGTAAAGCGGAATGTCAACCTGCGACACTTCGCCCCCTTCGATCACGGCCCGACAAGCGGCATCAATGCCCGACAGTTTACGTCATCTCATCTTGTTGTTACACCACTGATCCGCGAACACACGGTCACATCGGCGATAATTCCAGTATTCTGTTCACAACCCACAACACTGCCATCACGATGTTGCTGCTATGTTGCTGACACGCAGAAATACAGAACCACGTTGAACGCTGGTTCGCACTCGACATCGGAAAACAGAACCGAGCACAGCACGGAAGGCACCCAGGCAGCCGGCAGCAAAACCTGCCTGTCTTGGACGCAGTCCCAGCGATTTACATAACGTCGAAAACGTCGACACTATCCGCGTGGTTCCGCTACTATAGATCCGCGTGGGTCCCGCAATCCGGCGGACACCGCTGTTTCTAGCGGCTTTGTTTGCTCGTTTGTTAAAATTAGCGGGAAAAAAAACGTCAATGCAACCAAACTGTTCTGCACGTTTGGACTAGAAGACGGGATTACAGGCGGCCTTCGCTGCTGCCACTGAAGCTCAATCAACTCAACAACATTTAATAAATAACGTGCGCGACGTGCTCAAAAACGAAACCGAAATAAAATGAGTCGGGAGGGCGAAAGCTTCCTCCCGTCTGCCTGGAGACGGAGAAAAACGTTTGTTTCCTCCCCTTTTCTCGTGTCCGCTTGGGGGCGCGTCAGTAGAAGGGAGGAAGACGCGCCGTTGCTACCTTTTTCCTCCGTTTTTTCTTAGAGTGTATCCGTAAATTTTACAAGCGCTTTTAGCGCGAGAGACCCACGGCGGTGCACTAATCACTGGTGCGACAGGCGAAAGTGTGGTGGTTTGAATGTGCGGATGATAAGAGACAGAAAAACTGCGTGAGCGTGTTTCCAGAGTGTGGGCCGCAGGCACATTCACAAATTTGTAATGGAGGGCATTTGACGCTGTTTCACTGCGTTGCGAGTGCAAAGAACCTGTACATATCTGCGTGCCAAACTAGTGTTTGAGTTGGTTGCTACGCTTCATACGAAGCTCTGATGTCCCGAGAACTCGCTCCCACAGCTTGACACAGCGCAGTGAAACGCACTCAGTCGCACTAACACGCACTCAAACGTACTAAAACGCAATCAATCACGCTCACATTCAACTGTGTAAATGAGCCTTGATTGAGACATTTGCGGTGGCTGTGTCAATAGTAACCGCAACTGCAGATAAAAAAGGTACACTGGACGAGCGCGACTCGTGATTGCTTCACGAAACTCTTTTTGCATTGCCTGTCCTGTTCTGTACAACAAGCCGTTGTTCCAGATTTGCGGTAACTGCTGTCGTTTTGGGTGCCGTGGACGCACCTGACGAACATCTTTGAACCAGCCTTGCAACAACGCCATCACACATTTCTTGAACATAACGTGACAAGCAAGCAAACCAGAAGCTTCATGAAGCAATCACGCGAGTCAGGGATCACTGCTTTCTCTGTCATTGCGATCGTTCTGCTTTCGTTGGAGATGACCGACGTAAATACTCTAACCAGCCTTAACGTTCGTTACGAGCAAACCATTCAGACATTGTGATGCCACGAGTTTGATTGAACTAGCTACGCCCACTAAAGGCCGGTTCACACATACAACGCCGCGCCCAATCGGCACTGGAAAATGGCGCTGATGCAGCACTGACAATGGCGTACGTGACTTATCGCCGATTTGCTGGTTCATCCTGGTGAGCGCCGATACAGCACCAATGCATCGCTGCTTAACCGACAACTCGGCACGGCATCACCGCTGCAGTGGCGTCTTTTTCTGCGCCGATTCGGCGATCCACCACATGTGTGAAAATAACTTAACGGACGCTGCTGGTTTGCGTTAATTTATTCCATGCTTGTCTTCTCTTTTTTTGGCATGTTTTCTTTTAGTTATTTACTTCTGAAACTGGTTGTATTGACTGGTCACCACACTTGAGGCTGCAATTCTAAAAAGTGAATAAACAGACCGACGTCAAGTTTGTTTTCAGAACGGCGGTCTCCAGACAGCCGCCATGGTAGCGAAGCTTCCATAGAAGCCCACGTGTCGAAAAAATGACGGTTCATGTGGCATCGCTAGTGCCATCTATATGTCGTGATAGCGTTTTCAGCGGAACAAAAAATAAACTGGAAATGACGTCACTTCCTTCCCCCCACCAAAAAAAAAAAAAACGCGACGTCACTTTGGTGTGCTTTCGGCGCGAAAATTAAATAGTACAAGAAACCAGGACTGCAGGCAAAAAGGACGATCGATCGTTTTGTGACCTGCAACTCATCGCTTGGTTTCTAAAAAGTCTCATACAAAGCTTTTTAGTCACACTAAAAAGCAGACTTGTACGTAATCCGTTACAAGTAACGAAATTACTTGTAATCCCTTACATTTATCAGTAATTTAATAACGGAATAATTACATATTTTTAGAGTAATTTTAAAGTAATTCCCTTACATTTTTGACGTAACGGATTCCTTGTAATCCGTTACATGTTTTTTTCAGAACCAACCCCCCCCCCTTTTCTAAATAAAGTTATTTTTTTTCATTTTTGTAAAGTCGAGCGCAGTGACACTGTCACGCGAATTGACCACCGCAAAGGGAGGCTTGGCACTCTTCAGTTCCGCAAAGCTTTGTTTTGCAACAAGAAAGCCCCTGAATATATATTTTTTAGACCCTAGCAAGAATGTAAAAAAATCCAAATGAACATTTCTACAAAAAAAAAAAGGGAGGGGGGTCTAGGTCGCTGACTTGGTATTGCTGAATATAAATAATTATATTCAGTTTCTGCATGAAAATATTGTTCCTTGAAATATATAGCGCTTGTGCACACCTGTACCGTCAAAACAGTAAAACGTGTTATTTCATAATTAAACAAGTAAAGCAAAAGTAACGTGCGTTATTTTGATTGGTAACAGTAATGGTAGCAGGGTCCTTTTATTTTGAGGTAAAGTAAGTCGGTAACGCGTTCCTATTTTTGGCAATTAACGAGTAACTTGTTGCGTTACTTTTTTTCGGTTACGACCACAACAATGGGTGTTTCACAGCAAAATCTACAATGGGAGTGTCAAGGGTTACAGTGAATTTTTTACAATACTTCTTCTAAGCTATAGGATAGAAGCAATACCAATATCAAAATAAAAGCAAAACGTGTTCTTAACATTAGCGTTGAGTTGAGTCGACCAGGAAGGAGTAGACTGCCTAGAAGGCACACATAGCATTATCTAGTTATAAAAATTTGCTACTCTAGAAAAACTAAATAAAAAGAAGATAGCCTACGTTTTACAATATGAATGGAAAGATCCACAATACTGCTGTTTAATGCATTTTGCTCAGAATGTCACCAGCCGAGGCTGTTACCAATTTTGTTCGTGCCCCATTTCACTGAGGTTGATTGAGCAGTTTATTGAGCAGAATAAAATTCTAGAAGCCTATATCTTTGTTGGTGTAAACACCTTCCAACTTCCATAGACTCATTTGGAGATTCTGTCACAAACATAAGACAAATTTGAGGTGCCCAGGCATCTGAAATATTCTTGAATTTAACAAATAGAATTCAAATTTGAAATTATGTTCAGTGCAACACTTCTCTTCCTTCAGCTATTAAATTAACTTCTGCAGCTTGACTTACAATTTTATATTAAGCAGCAAAATCTCAACTATTTTTTCTGCCAAGTTTAAGAAGATCTTTCCATTAACGTCTCTCTTCTGTAAACAAACAAAACAAACATAGAACATTGTATACAGGGCTTTCTTGTGTATCCTTTCAGATTTAAAAAAAAACATTCCGTGGAAGCTACCCTTATGCCGTTTGTGCTCGTAAGTTGTAGGGCCAAGGGAACATAGTATAGGGAGATAGTCGCAACTATCAGTCGGCTAAGTAAGTAACATTTTTTAATTATCGTTTTAATTAGTGCAAATAGACATATAGTTCCAATTAGAAACTTGCTGAGCATCATCGAAAACCACTAAATCAACTCTTTTTAGAAGGATATAACGCCGGGGCAGCATTTTACGGCGTTCTGTAAGAACGTTCCATTTGGACGCGTTTCTAGATTTCGGCTTCTTATCGGAGCGCATCTACGAGGCCTGCTTCCCGGTGATCGCGGCGCGAAGCCACCTCCTCGCCTTCCCCGTAGAATGGAGGGAAGAAGGGCGCACGTGTGTTGAGTGTCTCAGCCACTGGGGAGCAGGACTGCGGGCGCGTAGATGCGCTCTGATAAGAAACCGAAATCTAGAAACGCGTCCAAATGAAGCGTTTTTACAGAACGCCGTAAAATGCTGCCCCGGTGTTATATCCCTCTAAAAAAAGTTGATTTAGTGGTTTTCAATGATGCTGAGCAAGTTTCTACTTGAAACTATATGTCTATTTGCACAAATTAAAAAGTTAATTAACAAAGTTGATTTAATTAGCCGACTGATAGCTGCGACTATCTCCTTATACTATGTCCCCCTGGCCGTATAACTCACCTGCACAAACAGCAGAAATGTAGCTTTCACGGCTTTTTTAAACAAATCTGAAATAACAAAACAAACACCCTTTATATAACGTCTACCACATACCATTTACATGTAAATTTTGACGAGCGCAACGGCAGTGATGGGGAAGTGGCAGGCACCATCATTGCAGCTCAGGCTATATCAGTGACCTGGCCGCCAGTAAACCTATCTACCCGTCGACATCAGCATGGCGCCACGATCAGTGACGTTACCTTCTGCGGGAGTTATAAACACTGGCCCTCAGCTCTACTGCTTTAGTGGGCATGGCTAAGTGAAATCAACTAATATGCTTACCAGACCTGTTCCTTTCATTGTTGAGGTTCATTCTGCATCAGGTTCTCTGAGACCTAGCAATAGGTTTCTTGTTCTTTTGCCGTGCCCAGGCACTTGTCTGTTTATCATGAACGATTTACCTTATTTTGTGCAAACTCCTTCCCTGTGAATATATAGAGTCAAATTCTGGCCCAAATTCCGAGAATACCATAGCTAGTATTCTCACTTGGCAAGCTAAAATTCTTAAAGGCATTGACGAATTGAAAACTCAGCTAACTGCTACAGACAGCAACAGCTGCACTTAATACCAGAGTTGAGACCCTTAAAAGCTTCTGCAATGTCTGAGCTCTTGAACATGCAAATTACATGACCCATATAGTTCTATATGTTTGCTTCAGTCAAATGCAGCGCAACAGTGTGAAAAGCTAGCTGATCTCAACGACCGCAGTCGTCACTCCAATCTGGTGGTGTACGGCCTACCAGAGGCCAAGGGCGAATTAGTTACACAACCTGAAGATCAGGTAATAAATAAAATGTTCAAAAATAATCAAGATGTAAAGTGCTGCCCAATCGGTAGTATTCACAGGCTCGGCCGAAGGGGAGTAAACCGTCCGGTTATTTTCTACCTTCAATATTTCAACGAAAAGCAAGCTATACTTAAATGGCCTCTGACACGCCAAGAAAAGGTTTTTTTTTCATGCTAGGCGTTGAAATGGCATATCAGGACATTACAAAAAAATTGTTTCACTATAGAGTTGCGTAGTTGTTTTATAAAAAATAGAAATACGCGGCCCAATTCAAAGTTCCCGCCGTGCACTGTGACGTAACAGTGTACCGCAAGGTGTCGGGGCGGTCAGAAGATAGGCATCGCCGGAAGTCACGTGAGTTGTATCCCTCCTCGTGCTAACCGCGAGCGCGTGTAAAATTTTTTTTTTAATATTTTTGTTATTCTCCGCATCTCTACGAGCGATCGAAGCAGACAAGGTTTCTTTTATTTGCCTTTCATCGCTTAATGTTGCTGTGAAGGTGGAAGAAGCGGAGTCAGTGAATTGACGTGATCAACTACAATGCCTAGAAGGTGCTGTGTGAGGGACTGTCCCGGTATTTCAGCAACTGAAGAAGAGATCACACTGCATGCATTTCCGAGAGACATACATCGGCCGCATGTGCACCTAGTAAACAAGTTCTACTCATGTTCTAGACAAAATACGTACTTTGTGCTCGACGTTTACTTGTACTTGGTACACAAACCAGTTCGTATTCTTTAGACGGCAGGCATCTTTAGCCTGGAGAGGATCCGATGATTCAACGACCTCGGTGTCTGAACCTTCAGCAATGCGATCGGGCGTGTCGTTTGCTAGCAATCCTAATTTCTGCGAGCGTTCTAAACATTTTTTTCTTCAAAACTTGATAGCTTGTTTTGCGCCCAGTATGGCTCTGTATCACCGGACTGACGGCATGCACTCGTACACTGGCTTGTACTCGCAACGCTTTCATCATTGACCTCCATCACGTCGATCCACTGACTCTTCGTGCTCAAATTTTACAGCACGCAAACTAACCAACGGTGCAGCGGTAAAGAGCTAGTGGAACTGAAACTTCATTTTCTACGACCGCTCGTAGGAAGAGCAGAAAAAAAATCTTAGGCATGGTCGCGGAGAGCACGAGGAGTGAAACTCACGTGACTTCCGGAGAACCCACTTTTAATGACGTAGGTCGATGCCTCCCTTCTTACCGCCCCGACACCTTGCGGTACACTGTTACGTCACAGTGCACGGCGGGAACTTTGAATTGGGCCTCGTATTTCTATTTTTCTTTTTTTAAAATACGCAACTCTATAGTGAAACAATTTTTTTGTAATGTCCTGATATGCCATTTCAACGCCTAGCATAAAAAATATTTTTTTTGGCGTGTCAGAGGCTCTTTAAGAATGCAAAGAAGCTTAAAGGCACTCAAATGTTTATAGGAAATTATTATTCCCCGTGTACACTTCGATAGTGAAATCTGCTGCGGGAAAGTGCTAAGCCTGATAAGGTGAATGGAAAGCGTTACGTTTTGACGATGACACGTTTATCTTGGTTGACAGTAGAAACCCACTAGTTAAAATTTCGTCCGCATATCGTTGCCCTTACAGCTCATGACGCTCCTCTTTCTCTTCACTGCAGCATTTACGCCTTCTAAACATGAACTAAATAAGTATTATTAACAAAACTGCGCAACTTCATAGCATTATGTTACGTCACGACCCTCACGTGACAGTTTTAACGGAAACTTGGCTTAACGGCGATATATGCGACACAGACATAGTTCCTGGCTCCTAGAATATATATAGAATATATGAAGCCTCCCGTCGCTAAAGAGTAGCCGTCATTTAGAAAAAATGTATCTGCTGTGTTGCTTGATCAGGTACCTGATTATGAAAACATGTGTCTACGGATAGATTAGAATAAAAAATCAAACATTTTTTTCGCGATGTACCGTTCGCCCTCTTCAAACATAAAATGTTTGTCTAGACTGAATGATTATTTGCTCAAGTACTCTGAAAGTAGCATAATAAGTCTGGGTGATTTACCGGCAATTAATTAATTAATTTACCTAACCTAGACTGACATAAATTGTACTCCATTTCACCATGTCACCAAACCGTCTTGGACATTACGTTTTCTTGCGATCTTGATCAAGCAGTTAGTATCCCCAAGCGAGTGCAGGGAACTTCATCCTCTATTCTGGACCTTGTCTTTCTTAGTAAGTCACAAATTGATGTGAATGTAGCATTTGAAGACAGGTTGTCCGATCATAAACTTGTCCTTTTCACATGCCATCTTGACAGCTCGGATGCGCCTGCTGCCCAGAAACGTAAAACGGTTTGGACTTTTCGAGGGCTAATGATGAATCAGTTCTTCACTACCTTGAGTTAGCTTTTATTAATTTTCCTGTAATTATGTTGATTGTTTGTGGAACAAATTAAAATCTATTTGTCATTTTTGTCTTCAACTTTTTTCCCAAATACGACAATAAACGTACACCGTAAGAACCCCTGGATCACCAGGGACATAATTCGTCTGGTACGGAAAATAAAACGTAACAGAGAACGTTGGTCTAACGGTTCCTTTATTATAAATTTAAAGCAAACACTTGCGCCGAAAAGTTGCGCAAATAAAGCGTTTGTATTATTTTAACACGCTTACGCGGCTCCGTAAGATTGACCCGACAAACGTTTGGCGCCATCTCACTACAAATGGACGTAAAACCGTCGGTTCCATTATATTTGAAGAAACCGTGAGTCACGACAAGCAGAAAATAGCCACTGAATTTAATCTGTTCTTTCAATCTGTGCTTTTACATCTCTGTTCAATCTGTGTTTTCCCATCCATGTTTTTTAAGGCTTAAGTCGAAATCATCATGTGGCCCAGATAACATTCCCAAAGCATTCATTCGTAGTTATGCTCTATCACTTGCTAGTTTTCTTGTTGTCATTTTTTGTTCCTCATTTTCATGTGGTGTAGTTCCTTTAGATTGGCGTATCGCACTGGTTGTACTTGTTTTCAGAAAGGGAGATTGTTCACTGCAAACTGATTACCGTCCCATATCGCTCAACAGCCCATCGTGTAAGCTCTTAGAGCATATAATTTATAATCACCTGACTGAATTCCTAGATAATCACGACATCATCTCGCCTTTTCAGCATGGCTTCCGTAAAGTCTTTTTTCCCTACCACACAAGTTATTTCTAGTATTCATTCTTTCGCTTCAGTTGTCGACAAACCTGGCAAAATCAACGTACGTTTTCTCGACTCGAGCAATGCATTTGATATGGTCTCTTATTCAAGAATATTATTCAAACTTAACGAACTTGGCTATCTCCGTACGGTTGTAAAATGGATTTCCTCTTATCAAGATAAGCGCAAACTAGTTGTCGATAAAGACGGTCAACACTCAGATTCCTTTTTGTCAATTCTGGTGTCCCGCAAGTAAGTGTCTTTGGTCCGCTACGTTTTTCAATTTATAAAAATGATTTAACCTCATGCATCGACGAGAGCGTGAGTATTCGTTTATTTGCAGATGACTGCGTACTGTTCAAGGCTATTAATTCTATTAGCGACCAGGTTGTGCTCAATGAGAGTCTAAATGCCATTTTTAACTGGTGCGATCTCTGGGAAATAAAACTTAGTCAAGACAAATCTGTGTTTATGCGTATCACCCACAAAAATTGCCCCTGTGTGTTTCATTACTCTATTGGTAATACAATCATTTCTCAAACAGACAGTTTTAGGTACCTTGGCGTTACGATTACTAACAACTTCTATTGGTCCTCACACATTGAACGCATTTGTGCCTCCGCACGTCGTAAACTAGGTATAGTTAGGCACAAGCTTAAATACGTGCCCTCTCATGTAAAATTTCTGGCTTATAACACACTAATGAGGTCTCGGTTAGAGTACGCTTCACTGTTTGGGATTCTTTTACGAAGAAAGATATTAACAGACTTGAGCAGGTTTAGAGGCTAGATGTTTGTTTCATATATAATCCTTATCGCCGGCATGACTCTCCTGCCGAATTAATTATAACTAACAACATCATTCCTCTAGAATCCCGCGGGAAGCTAGCTAGATTAAAATACATTTTTCAGCTTTGGTACAAGAAAGTTCGAATTGAGTCCTTATTCTACATTCAACCATCATCTACTAGGCAGAATAGACATGACCATACACAAAACATAACTCCCATATTCGCTCTGCACAAGTGCTACTAAATACTCCTTTCTGCCCGAGACGTGTAACAAATTGGAACTCCTAGCCTCCCTATAATCTTACTTCGGACAATGTTCTACGATCAATTTAACACCTTTTTTGAAGTGTACTTTGTGTTTTATGGGGTTTATGTGTTTTCAATCGCCCCTCATTTTTCTTTCCCTCAGGCCTGGACCGCATCACTGGCCTGCAGTATCTTGTAAACAAATAAAATAAAAAAATATAATCTAACAAATATAATTCAAACTTGGAATCATGTGCAGTGCCTTACCTGTCTTTTTATTAGGCAGCAACTTTATATTAGGCAGCATATTCTCCACTATTCCTTTTGCTAAGTTTTGAAACATCTCTCCATCAACCTCCTCGTCTGTGAAAAAAAAACTTAAAACATTGTATATACAACGTGTACCACATGCCAGAAACATGTAATTCTTTCTGACGAGCGCGACGGCAATGATGAGGCAGTGGCAGGCACCATTATTGCAGGTCAGGCCATATGAGTGACCTGGCTGCCAGTAAACCATTCTGTGTTTTATTACCATCATAGCATAAATATCCACACACCAAGAGACAAGATGTGGATATACACAAGAGGCTTGTAATAAACATAAAACCAAGAGACCCTGGAATGCACGGATAAATCCCCAGAATCAGCAGTAGTGCTCAAAAAGTATCGGGGTCCTCGTCAATCGGGATACACAGTCCCCAATTTTTTCTGGTCACTGTTGCATTGCTACTAAGGATCCGGCCTTCCTCAGCTTCTGGTAATATGCACAAATCACTGGAAGTCAGAAAAACATTGTGTTACTGATGTCATACTGGCACTGAAAGAATAAACAATCTACCCAATGACCCATTGGCTCGATACATTGATAAGGGCCCCAGTTCCTGTTGTATGATTGACACTTTTTATAAATCCTTAAAAACTTGCCTTTCACAACCAAAGTTGGTATATAAGTTGCACTTAAATTTTTGTATGGACGGAGCGGCAGGACTGATTGATACACCCGCATATGTGTATTGTGCTCGCGATATATGCACACGAGGAGACAGTTTCACTGTTCATTATCGTCAACTATTCGGACAATAGAGAGTTTTAGGGAACCGTTTTTGCACGAGCTCCCGATACGAACTGCGCATATGGGAGTCTTCTGTGGTAGCGCACGCGCAGTTCGTACCTGAGGTCCAATCGTACCATATCGGATGTGCAAAAAGGGTTCCCTAAACCTCCCTAAGAAATAAAATCTCCACGGCGAATTCGCGCAGTTCAGGTTCATGCTTGAAGGAAACAAAACAAAACGGGCATAAGTCGCATCAGTTTATGAAACGTACAGACCGAAAGTTTGAAACACAAATACCTCGACTGATTTAAAAACTGTACTCTTTATTTTTCCTTCATAAAACAGCTTATGTTTTCTTGACAGTGGAGCACAGAGTTGTGACACTACCTGAATTACCCACAAACCTAACTAAAGTTTTTGTTACTGTGAGGAGTCTTCACATAACGTTTGAGATGCCAACCTTTAAATTAGCAGCGAAAATACTGCACTAGCGTTCGCTCATGCTGGCACCACACAGGACCAGGTAAATTTCCTCAAATGTCAAAAAATCAGGTTGTACTCCTGCGACACGAAACACATGCAAATTTTCGCGTTGCACGAGAACGTTCTTGTTAGTGGACTATGAAATGAAATTTTGGCTGGGATAAATTAAGGTTTCACAAATCATAAATCCTTTAGTGCACTAAAATCAAACTAGTAAACGAGCATAAAACTCCTAAACTCTGCTTTTCGCAAAATATTTTAATATATAACGAACTATTTCGTAGCTCCTTTCCTTCAAAAGCTGTCTGCTTTTTCAATGTGATGTATCCGTGGTGCCCAAGCACGTCGGCCGAACCCAGCTCACGCATTCGACACGACCACTGATTTACTTGGACGCATGCGCTCGCAACATAGCAACAAATCTTTGAATTCATGTTCGTGGCCATTGAAGGCCGTGACGGCCCTTATCATCACTTGAAAATGAAAAGTTCCATGATGTGCTTAACAGCACAGTGGAAGCTTAAAGTGATCGCTTCCGGTGCCCAAGACATCACGACCACGTGGTTTCGCATTTCGCATTTGAGTTGAGGATTAAAGCTCAGGAGGAAGACGTTAAAAATTATTTTATGGTCTCTTTAAACATTTACTAGCACGTACATGGTGGACAGCCCCAGTTTATACAAATCAAAGCTGCTTTGCTTCCCGCTTTGCGCCCGGAGCGGCCGCGGCCACCGATACACAGAACCACCGATACGTGCACTCCCTTTTCAGTTGGAACCAGCCTGACACAACCAAAACCAGAAGAGCGATAGGAGGGGAATTTTGTTTACCTTCAGGCTTCGAGTCTCTGAAAGAAGTCTTCAAAGTTATCTTTTGTCAGCCAACCTAACCTTTTTCTAGCATCATGCGATCAAGCTCCGACGGCTTCACCGCTTGAACAGCTTCCACTGCTTCCACTTCGAACGTACGTAACTAATAACAATGCTTCTACGTGCCAAACTTTAATCGCTTCAAATGCTTCAACTGCTTCCGCCTTCCGTCTTTCCGTCAATGTTATGATTTTAACTGCCTCTCTCCGTCTTCGTAATCTTCTTTATTGTGCGCTTTCACTACTTTTCAACTGATTCAACTTGAAAGCGCTTCATAATGACGTTATCCTTTTCGTTTTAGAAGTATTTGATTCTTCAGCCGTAGTTACATATAGTTTACAAATAAAACTTAATAACGTAAAAAGAAGGCTTAATCATGTTGGTGGCAACATGATTATGCCTTCGCCTCTCGGTTGCTCCAAGCAACCGAGAGATGAGGTTATAAAGAACCCTCACTAAAGAAAGAATTATTTATCACTTAGTTGCCTTTCTTGTTCGCGAGGGGTGATAGGTTTGAGGCGAAACCGTTCTTCACGAGCTGAAAGAGTTCTTGGGGCGTCGAAGAATCTTTGAAGAATGCATTTTTTTGGAGTGCAGACTTGCCAGTATCCACATGCAAGCAAAATCTACAACGAATATTGGGAGCCGTGAACTACCTTGGGAAGTTTTTACCAAATTTGTCAGTCAAGATACAAGCTCTGCGGAGTCCGGTAAAGCGTGACAGCGTTTTTGAGTGGATCAGCGTCCACCACGAAGAGTGGCTAAAACTGCGAAACTTGCTCACGAAAGCTTTTTTGCTAGTCATCGTTGACCCATAGAAGAAAACAAAAATATTCGCAGATGCATCAAGCTTTGCAATTGGTGCAGCGCTTGTGCAGCTTTACGACAAAGATTGGCGCCCCGTTGCTTGTGCATCGCGCGTGCTAGCAGACAGGTGAAACTCGGTACGCCCAGATAGATAAAAGAGTCACTAGGAATCACTTTTGTTTGAAATCGTTTCCGAGAGTTCATCTCAGGCCAACAAGTAGTTGTAGAAACATATCACCGGCTTCTGCTAGCTATATCCTATCTGATATGCCTCCCAGATTACAAAGATTTTTTCTTTGACTTATTCAATTGAACATCATTCTGCAGTTTGTACCCTGAAAACAACTGCTTCTTTCCGACGCACTTTCACGGATACAAACCCTTAGCGACTGCAACCCAACGAGTGAACTTAAGGATGGGGCCAGTTTTGCTACGAGCGTCCTCAGATGCCTAGCCAATAAGAAAACAACAGTAACGGCATAGCATGACAAACTACGGCAAGTACTTGACGCTTTAGAAAACAACCCCGGCCTCAATGGAGGTCTGGGCCCATTTAAGCCGAAATTGTCATGCTTGAACGAAATATTAATGCGTATATCCAGAGTGATTATCTCGAGATCGATATGGAATGACATGCTCCAACGGCTACATCAAGGACACCTGGGTGTGAATAGGTGCAAAGCCCAAACACAGCCTTTGATAGATTGGGCAAGCATGAGCGCGAATATTTCTGAAAAGATCAGGAAATGCTTAGAGTGTCAAACTTTTGCATATCGACGACCTCCTGAACCTTTCTTACAGAAGGAAGTCCGATGTAAGCCATGGGCACGTATTGGAATAAACGTTGACGAGCAGGCAGGAAAGACGTATATGGTTGCTTACGATGCATACTTCAACTCTCCAAAAGTATAGTTCATGTCCCAGACCACGAACCGACAAGTGATTGAAAGACTGGCAATGATGTTTGCACGTCACGGTATTTCCCTCGAAGTTTGTACTGATAGAAAACCCACTTTGTACCGAGATGTTTCAAACATTTGTCGGCTCTCCAAGATCCAACGGCTTTGCTGAGAAAGGAGTGCAGGTCATGAAAAGGCTGTCAGAATGGACGAAGACTTCTGGGTGGGCCAGTTAAATTACAGGACTGCGCCGTTGGAGGCTGGTTCACCTAGTTGTGAACAGCTGATGGGAAAGAGGCAACAGGGACGACTGCCGGAGTTGGGGTACTTCCAGCTCCTGAAATGGGTACGAACAGTCAGACCTTCAGGGCGCCGAATCATCTACAGAAGCTGCAAGATGCGAGAATCGTGAGAATCCTCGACGATTATGGCTGGGACATAAAAGCACAGGTCGGAGAATATACAGCCTGTCGTTGATACCAAGGTCGCACGGAAGACGGAAGGTCACTTCAAATAAACCGATAGCATCTTCTAAAGTCTTTAAAATAATTTCAAGCTTTGCAGCACAAGAGTGAGGGGACGGCAGGGGTGAGCAGCGGAACAAGTTACTCGCAACGACGTCGTTCGACCGAGTTGCCCCAACGCCATCATAGGGTGCCAACCAAACTCCAACTGATTTGGATGCTACACGCAACGAAGTTCGGAATGGAGTTGAAGTCTCTCTGACTTGCCTTTGCCGAAGCACAAGAGATAAGCGACAGCCTGCCCGAATAGGCTACGACAAATATTTTCAGCAGAAAGTTTGAGTGATTTGTATTGTCCTTTATTTTCCGACTTTTTGTAGTTGTGGGTGTGTTTGTATTAATAACTTTTGTTTTACATAGCAATGAAATGAAAATGTATCAAATATAAGCTGGCAACAGAGCTGACCCAGGTATAAGAAAAGAGCTAGATGACCATATGCGACAGTAAGTCTCGTACAACTGCCAGATGCTACGTCTTCTGTCTCGAAGTATACGCCCAACTCTGGTCGTATACTTCGGCGCATTGATTGGACGCGAGACCCAACCGCACGCTGAAGCGGCACCCGTATCCGACCTCTGCCAGGGCTTGGTTTTACTTGGAGGACGTTGAAACTCTAGCTGGTGTTGGTGCATCGCGGCTCGGAACAAAACCCCGTTTTTGAGAGCCAGAAACTATTCTTTCTTACATTTTGCAAAAAAAATCCCAGTCGACATTCCGCGCATTGCTCAATTTACTCTATGACCCTGAACTGGCCCACTCCAAAGGTAATAATATAACGATCATCCACGCCATAGTGTCACGAATGACAAGTGATGAGGCGATAATAACTGAAGAAACTAAACGTTTAATGGGGCGAACTTGTGCCCAGAAATAAAAAAGGAGAACACAAGAAAGTAGAGCGTCGCGGGCGTCGAAGTCGGCGTGACAGCAGAGTCGAACGCTGGGGCGAAACTGACTCCGGCTAGCCACGCGGAGCCCCTTATGTACATGCGTGGGCTTCTGGAATAATCGGCGTAGAAAGTTCGACGCGTAGAACATTCGGACCTCGAACAAGCAACAGGATTCTCGAATTTACCAGAATACCAGTCTGCAGGAATAAACAAAAAGATCCGCCACTCCCAGGACTCAAACCCTGGCTTTTCGCGTGGGGGCCAGTTACGAAAACCGTTAGGCCACGCGCGCGCTGCCTAGTTGGCGAGCTGCGCGCGCGGCATTACTCCCCCCTTCAAAAAGTGCATCGCCCCGATGCAACGCAAAACAAAACAAAATAAAAAAGAACGATAAACTAAAGAGTCCTTTGGAGCACATAAGGTCCACAGTCCTATCGAGCGTAGTACGGCTTCAGGCGCACGACGTGGACGACCTCAGGTCGTGGTGGGCGGCGTGACGATGTTCGTGTTCCGTCGGGCATCACCTCGTAGTTCAGCTCGCCGAGGCGGCGAAGTACCTTGTATGGTCCAAAGTACCGCTTCAGCAGTTTCTCACTGAGGCCGCGGCGACGGATGGGCGTCCACACCCACACCCTGTCTCCGGGCTGGAAGTGGACGTCCCTGCGACGAAGGTTGTAGCGGCCCGCGTCGACGCGTTGCTGGTCTTGAATCATGAGTCGGGCGAGCTGGCGGACTTCTTCGGCGCGTTGAGCAACCACCTGGGCGTCGTCGCTCTCATTGCCAGATGGCTCATTGGGCAGCATTGCGTCCAGCATGGTCGTTACCTTCCGACCATGTACCAGCTGGAAAGGTGTGAATCCAGTGGTCTCTTGAACCGTCGTGTCGTAGGCGAACGTGATGTAGGACAACACCTCGTCCCACGTCTTGTGCTCTACGTCGACGTACATAGAGATCATGTCGGCGATTGTCTTGTTGAGTCGCTCCGTCAGCCCGTTGGTCTGCGGGTGGTACGCAGTGGTACGACGATGGCTGGTGTGACTGAGCCGGAGGATCTCTTGGGTCAGCTGTGCCATGAACGATGATCCGCGATCTGTAATCAGAACTTCGGGAGCGCCATGCCGGAGGACGATGGACTCGATGAAAAACCTGGCGACTTCCACAGCAGTCCCTGCAGGAAGGGCTTTCGTATCGGCGTACGCGCGTGAGATAATCTATGGCGACGATTATCCAGCGGTTTCCCGACGTTGACGGCGGAAAAGGGCCAAGTAGGTCCATTCCGATCTGCTGGAACGGTGCGGTCGGGGGAGCAATCGGCTGCAGGAGACCTGCCGGCTTCGTCGGCGGTTTCTTACGTCGCTGGCACTCGTGGCACGATCGGGTGTAGAGGTGGACGGCTTTGGGGAGCTTTGGCCAGTAATACTTTTCACGAATACGGGCCAGTGTTCGGCTGTAACCGAGGTGTCCCGACGTCGGGTCGTCGTGACATGCTTGAAAGATCTCCTCCCGAACGTCGGTCGGGATTACCAGCAACCACGGTGTATTGTTGTCGCCGAAGTTCTCTTTGTAGAGTACACCTTGTCGAATGGCGAAGGTCGGCAGTACTCGGTGCGAAGACACGTGGCACGGTACTCCCGCCCCCTTCCAGGTGCTCGATTAATGCGCGCAGCTCAGGATCGTCCCGTTGACGTCGTGCCATGTCGTCGGTGTTCACTGCTCCTAGGAAGCACTCGTCGTCATTGTCGTCGCTGCAGTCGGAAGGGTTTCGACGGGGGCTCTGGACAGGCAGTCGGCGTCGTCTGTGCTTGCGGCCTGACTTGTAGACCACTGTCATGTTGAACTCTTGTAGTCGGAGGCTCCATCGAGCGAGGCGTCCTGACGGGTCCTTCAGGTTCTCAAGCCAGCAGAGCGAGTGGTGGTCCGTGACTACACGGAACGGGCTCCCGTACAAGTAAGGACGAAACTTCGTGATTGCCCAGACGACCGCAAGGCATTCTTTCTCAGTCGTGGAGTAATTTTTCTCCGCCTTGGACAGTGTCCGACTTGCGTAGGCGATAACTCGCTCGGCGCCCTCTTGCACTTGAACCAGTACCGCGCCAAGTCCAGCGTTACTTGCGTCCGTGTGAATTTCGGTTTGCGCGTCTTGATCGAAATGTCCAAGAACAGGAGGAGTCTGGAGTCTTCGCTTCAGCTCGTCGAATGCCTGCTGCTGCTCCTCGGCCCATTTGAACTTCTCGGCGTCCTTCGTGAGTTTTGTGAGCGGTGCGGAAATCCTTGCGAAATCCCGAACGAAGCGTCGATAGTAGGCACAAAGTCCAAGGAATCTTTGCACGGCCTTCTTGTCTGTCGGCGCTGGAAATGCCGCGACGGCGCGAGTCTTCTCGGGGTCTGGGCGGACGCTTTTCTTACTAACCACGTGGCCTAGGAACTTCAGTTCGTCATGAGGCGAACCGGCACTTTGACGGCTTGAGTGTCAGTCCGGCGGTCTGAATGGCTTGAAGAACAGCTCGGAGTCGTCGCAAGTGCTCGTCAAAGTCACTTGAAAACACTACGACGTCGTCAAGGTAGACGAGACAGCTCTGCCACTTCAGCCCTGCCAGTACTGTGTCCATGACACGCTGGAATGTTGCCGGCGCCATGCATAGGCCGAAAGGCATCACCTTGAACTCGTACAGGCCATCCGGCGTGACGAAAGCTGTTTTCTCTCGGTCCCGTTCGTCGACTTCGATCTGCCAGTAGCCGCTCTTTAGGTCCATTGATGAGAAATATCGAGAGTGGCGCAGTCGGTCTAGAGTGTCATCGATGCGGGGAAGTGGGTAGACGTCTTTCTTCGTCACCGCGTTCAGCTGCCGATAGTCAACGCAGAACCTAATGGCGCGTTCACACTGGAAGCGGATCCGCGTTCGCCAAGCGGATCCGCGCGTTCTCAACCGCAAAGCGGCTGAGATCGAGCGGTTTGAGCGCGTTTCTGCCAACCGCTTCGAGACCGATTTCTCCCAACCGCTTTCACGAACCGCAAAGCGGCAACCAATCGGAACGCAACGCTGACGTGACGTCAGTGTCTTTCAAAACAAGATGGCACCTGTCGCTGGCGAGGCGTCTAAGGCGCTGTAGTCCTAGCGTTACAGGAGACAAATCAACGGAGAAACGCGATGTTCACGTCCGTCACTTGAATCCGCCGCGAAAAGATTTGACTCGTAATATTAACGGGCTTCGCACCGGTGATTTGGTTCGGGTAAGAGTTTGTTTATTATTCCGGGTGCCACAGCCCGAACCTCGCTGCCTTGGTAGTCTCTGCCCGTAGAACGTCGGAACCCGGCCCTGATCGACCGAAATGTCAGCTTTTGTACCCAATAAGATAATCGCGTGAACTATTGAAAGCATTCAACACCGTGCATGATCACCACGAAGGCCGATAGAGACGTCGTGAGCCCGATTGCTTATCCAACGCAACACCGCGGAGCGGGCAGGGTACCTGTGCTAGCTCGACCCGTAACGAGTACTACTACCAAAAGAAATAAAAGGAACATACTCAAGAAATAAAGTGTACGTACCACACGATGCAGAGGTAATCCATGCGGCGTTTATTTGAGCTTAATGTCAAACAAACAGTAGACTCGATCGACGTTCGAGAGACGAGAGGAGAGTCCGCCACCAACGAAGCTACGACCGGCTAGCACCGAACACATTCCCCACACCACGGTCCACCGAAGGCTCTGGGTCCACCCCACCGTTCACAACTTCGAAAATGATAAGAGCGAACAACGAGGGAGAACACTGGCCATCTTCCCCGAAAGAAGGTCAGCTATTCATGCGGGAAGGGTCCACTTCGAAGAAAAAGTCGGGGGCATCCTGTTCTGAGTCAGCAAGGCGCGCCTAGCTGGGCTTTTCTTGCGGGCGAAGTCGGGGAAGCACAGGCGAGTTTTGCGGGTCCATGTCTCTTCTTTTCGCTGCCCGAACTCGTGATGCGTGCGAACATCCCGAAGAAAAAGTTTCCGGGTATTTCCGGGTGCCAAAATAGCAAACTTTTGGCTTTGGATCGTGGATTAAAGTGGATCTTGGATTGTAAAACAGGGTTGCCAACACGCAACTCTCAAAAGATCACGCGTTATCGCCGAGAAACCTCAACCGCCTCTCGCCAACCGCCAACCGCCTCTGGGTGTGTCTGAACGGGGTCGCTCGCGAGCCGCATCCGCAAACGCTTCGCGAACGCGGATCCGCTTCCAGTGTGAATGCGCCATAAGTGTTCCGTCCTTCTTCCTAACCAGCACGACTGGAGAGGCCCACGGACTGCTTGAAGGCTGGATGATGTCGTCGTTTATCATTTCTTCCACTTGCTGTTGAATGACCTCCCGTTCTTTTACGGAGACTCGGTACGGCGATCGGTGCACAGGGAGCACGTCGTCCTCGGTGACGATGCGATGCTTCGCAACGGTGGTTTGGCGCACCTTCGACGACGTCGCGAAGCAGTCGCTGTATTCGGCGAGGAGGTCGCTCAGCTGCCGTCGTTTCGGGCCTGGAAGCTTGGGGTCAATGTCAAGCTGCGCTGGCGGCGTAGCGTCTTGCTGAGGTGGCGAGGATTCGTCAGTAATGGCGGCGATTTTGACGGAGTTTCGGAGTTCCTCGACGTGGCCGACGGCTGCACCTTTCGTGAGGTGCTGCGTTTCATTCCGGATGTTCGTCACGAGGACCACCGTGCGGCCATCCTGAAGTTCAGCTACTCCTCTTGCGACGCCTATTCCTCTTCCTAGAAGCAACTGGAGGCTTCCCTCGAGCAGAACTTCGCCGCAGCAAGCTTCGGTGATCCCGACGGGCACAAAAACACTCGACCGCGGCGGTAAGTTCACGTGGCTTGCGAGAACTCGGACCGCGGATGATGTCGCTTTCGGTTCCTCCGGTGGTGAAACAGGTTTTCGTAGTGTCAACCGGTTTGCTCTGATGTCGATGACGGCGCCATACTCGCAGAGAAAGTCCATTCCGAGAATAACGTCCCTCGCGCAGTCTTGCAGAATGACGAATTTCACAGGGCACGTCTCACCGTGGATCTCGACGCGAGCGGTGCAACTCCCGACTGGCGTGATGAGATGCCCTCCGGCGGTTCGTATTTGAGGTCCATCCCACGGCGTTGTCACTTATCGCAGGTGGCGCGAGAGCCTCCCACTCAAGACTGAGTAGTCTGCCCCGGTGTCCACGAGTGCCGATGCGTCGAGGCCGTCGATAACAACGTTTAGGTTGTTGGACACCGTTGCAGGGGCATCGGTGCGCTGGGGGGCGTCGGGAGGGTGGGAGTGCTCCGGCGTTCTTGGAGGCTCTTTGCTTTCGTCGTTTTCGGCAACGTCACCTCCAGGCGTTGCCGCACTTAGTTTTCCCGCCGACGCAGGGAAGACAGGCTCTCTCGGCGGGGTCGTGGCGCTGGAGACGCTGAACGTCGAGGCGATGGGGAGCGGGCTTCACGGCGGAGAGACGGCACTGGTGAGGGCGAGCGTCGGAGGTACTCCTCGATGTCGCGAGGGCGTTCGCCGTACCTCGGGCGTGGGTCGTTTGGGTGGAACCTGCGATGCAGGCCCATTTGCCGGTAGGGACAACGGCGGTAGATATGGTCGGCCTCCCCGCAGTGGTAGCAGATGGGTCGTCGATCCGCTGTCCTCCACACGTCGGTTTTCCTTGGCGCCGGCTGTTCTCGACGGTCGTACTGACGTACTTCGTCGTTGCGTCGGGGGTACGCCTGCGTTGGTGGGTCTCGTCGTGGCGCCACCGGGTAATGTTGAGCAGTTGGCGGTGGTCGCCGGGCCACTGCGGCGTAGGTCAGCGTCGGCTCGTCGGCTGCGGCCACGGCGACAGGGGTATCCGGCAGGAGCGCTCGCTGAACCTCGTCCCGAACAACCTCGGTAATGGAGATTGAGGCCGGGCGCTCAGCAGTCGGCAGAAGCTTCTTGAGCTCCTCCCGGACGATGTCGCGAATAAGTTCACGAATGCCCGGGGTGTCGTGGGCAAGGTCGCAAGGGGACTGCGAAATCGCGCTGACGCCGGGTACTCTCTGGTAGTGGCTGGCCCGGGCTTGCAGAGCACGCTCGATATTCGTGGCTTCCGTGACGAATCCTTGAACGGACGTCGGTGGGTTGCGTACGAGTCCACCGAAGATGTCGTCCTTCAAGCCGCGCATCAGAATACGCAGCTTCTTTTCGTCGGTGGCCTGAGGGTCGGCGCGGGAGCTCAGGCGCAGGACATCTTCTACGAAACTGGTGACGCTCTCACTGGGGCGCTGGATCCTGGATTGCAGCAGATCTTCGGCCCTCTCTCTCCGATGTTGATTGGCGAACGTACGCGTCAGCTCGTTCTTGCAAAGCTCCCATGAAGTCAAGGAAGCTTCGTGGTTTTCGAACCAGCGCCTTGCAGTCCCTTCAAGTGAGAAATAGAGGTTCTGCTGGCGCTGTTCGTCACTCCACCCGTTATGACGAGCCACGCGTTCGTACTGGTTGATCCAGTCTTCCGCGTCCTCGTAGGCCTCGCCGAGGAAGGGAGAAGGCGTTCGCGGAGCGACGGGCAGGATGACGACAGGATGGGTGGTCATCGTCGGGATCTTCTCCTTCGGCTTGTGCAGCAGAAATCCGGATTCCGGGAGTTGGACTTCGGTACGGCGGCTTGCTCGGGCGTCGGTGTCTTCTGCGATGGGTAGCCTTCCGTGGTTGAGCACCTCACTTGGCCGGGATGTCTTCGGAGGGGTACGCTCCACGGGCATAGAATGCGATACCCCGCACCTCCACCAAAATGTCACGAATGACAAGTGATGAGGCGATAATAACTGAAGAAACTAAACGTTTAATGGGGCGAACTTGTGCCCAGAAATAAAAAAGGAGAACAGAAGAAAGTAGAGCGTCGCGGGCGTCGAAGTCGGCGTGACAGCAGAGTCGAACGCTGGGGCGAAACTGACTGCGGCTCGCCACGCGGAGCCCCTTATGTACAGTCGGGGACAAAAGTCCCCAGGACGTGCGAGCTGTGGCTGAAACGCAATGCTCTGCCATCTGCCGGCGGGTCGCCTGGTTTCGAGATCACACAAAAGCGCATGCGCGTCCTACTCTGCCTGCCAACATGTGTTTTTTTCCCGCTCTTCTGCGGCCCACCGCCTAACTCGGAATCGGGCGCGTGGTACCCCCTCGGAGATAGCGCTGGCGGCTGACGAGCGTCTGCTACACACTCTGAAACTCGAGATACCGCCTGGGGCATTGCGCTGCATTTCGCCGTGTCAGCGCACCTTGCTTTATAACCAGTTCAGCTTATCGCTTAGTTCAGCTGCCATGACTTCTTGCTTTATAGGTGCATGTCAGTAAGCGCTATCTCTGAGGCGGTACCACGCGCCCGATTCCGGAGTTAGGCGCCGCGCCGTAGAAGAGCGGGAAAGCGCACATGTTGGCAGGCACAGTAGGACGCGCATGCGCTTTTCGTGATCTCGAAACCAGGCGACCCGCCGGCAGATGGCAGAGCAATGCGTTTCAGTCGCAGCTCGCGTGTCCTGGAGACTTTGTCCCCGACTGTACATGCGTGGGCTTCTGGAATAATCGGCGTAGAAAGTTCGACGCGTAGAACATTCGGACCTCGAACAAGCAACAGGATTCTCGAATTTACCAGAATACCAGTCTGCAGGAATAAACAAAAAGATCCGCCGCTCCCAGGACTCGAACCCTGGCTTTTCGCGTGGGAGCCAGTTACGATAACCGTTAGGCCACGCGCGCGCTGCCTAGTTGGCGAGCTGCGCGCGCGGCAATATCGCACTGCACCTTGTCTCACTGTTGGCTACCTGATTTGCTAAACTACTTACTCGATAGACTCGCGCTGCAGTTCCATGCTCGAAGGCCCCTCTTGTGGGATCTCTGAACTGAAGAGGGCTAAAGAATGCACGTCTCTTTGTTATCGGCGCTCAAATACCTCAAGCGAACCGACACCTCTAGTTTTGGCTTTGTTCAAGCTGTGCTATCGAACCGCCTCATGAACGTAGTGTAATATGTTTTTACCTCATTATTTGACTAGAACCTTTTCGCCTTTGAGGTATAAAGAGAAATTTCCTGTACAATATTTATTATCTTGTTTGTAAATGAATTTAGCGCATGTTAATTTTTGCAATGGGAGCTTTAGCTCAGATAGAAAAAATGCTTTAGCATAAATAGTAACCCTTGGTCATTTTCTCGTAAGTAAAGCATCCCATTACAAACATACGGGGGATGAAAATATTATTTACCGCAGCTTTATTCCATTCTTGTTAATTCACTATACTAAACGCCGTCTCAGCTTACTGTTGTCTTTGATTTTACCCGGAGCCATCTATGAAGTATGCTGCATTGATTATTTTGCTATACATTGTTTCACCTCAAGTCCAGACGCAGAAGCCGTCACGAGCTAATGGGACTAATCGGACTGCGTTAAGAACACACAAACATGGTGTCGTCGTTTCTCTACGTATTCTATTATCGCTGAACCAACCATAGACAAAAAAGGTCCCATGACTTGAGCGTTTGACGCTACTTGAGTGGTCACATTAGCTATTGCATCGCCCACGTCTGGACTTAAGCTAAAACAAAGTTTGGGAACACGGTCGGTGTAAACGCTCGGCGGCTTGAGTCGACCGCTGCACCTAACTTCGCAGGTACGATGCATTTATGGGCGTGCTTTGTCAAGAAGATTATGCAGTGGTTCAATAAATCTAAAATACTTTAACAGTACAATAAGAAAGCTAGTGTTTTGGTGGGAGCTACATCTAACCAGACCGACTGCCCGTAGAGGGATGAGTTATCGTGAACCGTTCGGCCCAATAAAGTAAACATCGAGCACGGCGGGAGCGAGATAAACCATTTTAATAAAGAACCCGAGCGACAGATGAAACAAGTAAACTTTTAAACAAGGTGACAAAACCAGGTTGGAAGAATGTACAGTCGCTGATGTTCAGTCATAAAAAAATGTAATTTCTACGCAGCGTGTTTGGGGGAAGTCCTTAGCACTGAGGCTTCTGTGGGGTTCGTGTCGTTTGTTCGCACTCGGGATTTAAGGAGTTTGTTAAATTGCACGCGGTTTTTTAAACTTTTACAAAGTACCTGCTAGACATTTTCGAAAGGTTAAAACAATGTTGGGCATTTATTTTAAAGTGTGTGTCAGTAGTAGGATTAAACAACAACTTGCTTCTACTCTTAGGCAAATGTTTTCTACTCAGAAGAAAGTCTGCTAAGCATCGCGGCTACTGTATGCACACCATCTTTTGAAAACAGCAGCCGCTAAAGCCACGCTTTTATATTATAACACAAGCAGATCTATAGTTCTTTTTTATTTTGCTCTTCCCTTCGGCTATCCTAATATTTGGCTTCTTCCTTCGGCTATCGCCGTTCTCCTGCAGCATATGCATTGATTCGATCTTCGATCGTTCCTTTTTTGTAGTAGACTAGAAATACATTCAATGCTCTACCTTTCTTCGGGATAACCTGCCACAAAGAAGCAGTAAATATGCAATGGGGAAAAACCACGCAGAGAACAGAATGTAGTAGCAGTTTAGAGTATTAAATAGTTTATTTTTTCAATTTATTGGACACAATTTTTATACGTTGCTGTTTGTTTGTTCTTTCGTCTTTACGGAACGTGGTAGTCGACTGCTCTTATGCGAATTTCATTCTCCTTTTATGCAAATAATGTTTATATAAAGACGTATTAGGTACTCGAATAGCTCCTGTTTCAAATTCAGCAAGCTAAGAGGCGCCCGGTAAAAATTGTAAGAGATACAGCGACTACCGTCGGGTTTCTTTGTGAACCCTTGAAATCTGGATCCCTAACTTCGCCACCTTGGAGAATTAATTAAATTTTGAGGGGTGCCGTCAAGAGCCCGCATTGTAATTACACGCGCTTTTGTGCAGCCAAATGGGGGCTGTCATCCAAGACAGCGGAGCGTGCCTCCTCCCATGGAATCAGGAGGACTCTTGTCTCCTGTCCCACGTCTTCTGTGGGCGTGCCGGCTTCTCTTACGCACGCTCTCAGCCACCCAAAAACCCCACAAAGTCCCGAGAAGAATACACGTCGTCTGCGCCATTCATAAAGTCTGCGTGATTTGGTGGAGGGTAATTCTTACACGAACAACGGTCTTGCGCTTTTGTCTTTCTCCGCGCCAGACGTCTTCACTGAGCCCATGTATGCGATGCTTTTGCGGGTAAAATATTTTATTTGCCTTCTTTTGTCGTTTTCCTCCAAACAACGGATTTTGCATGTTCGCGTTTATGCTAAGGGTGGTAAAAAGAAAAGTTACTATAAGAAAAGGCGGGAACTGCGACAAACATATTCGAGCTTGCCAAGACGTGATTGCAGTGTGTTCTTTTGGGGTTCACAAATATTAAAGGAACAAAAAGGCCGTAAAAGCTTGTAGTATTTTTTTTATGCTGCCCGCTTTGAAGTATGATCCAACGCACTTGTTCAAAAAAACGTTGTCATTTATATACTCTGCACTCTGCGCATTCCGTCCCAAAAAGCCTCGCGCATGCTTCTGCACCGGCCTTTTATCACCGGAGCAGCGCAGCTCGCGTGGCTGATCGCTCTTCGACACCTCGCGGTAGAAATCAGGAGAGACGATTTAACATGCGGGCAACCTGGTCGGACCCTGTGGATCACCAGGCAGCCCATAATTCTACACTAATGGAGTTTGTGCAAATGAGTTATACGGCCAGGAGAACATAGTATAGGGGGCTAATTGTAACGATCAGTCGGCTAAGTAAATGAAATATGTTAAATACCGTTTGAGTTATAGAAAAATACGTGTGGTTATAACTGGAATCCTGGTGAGCGTCATCGAAAACCGCTAAAGTGATCAAAATTAGAAATACTTGGAACACGTGGGAAGCACGGTGGAGAGCTTAAGTTACCGCTCGTGCAGCAGGATAAAGAGGCTACCGGGGCGATAATGGACGCGCGCTGTTTATTCGCCTCTCATCATCCGCCTTTTCTCACCCGAGCTTTGTGCCCGTTGCAAGTGTGGTAACTTTAGCGCACTACTGCGCTTCGCTCGCGCTTAGTCTTAAAAAAATTATACGGTTATTTTTTATGACGCTCAGCAAGTTTCCAATTAGCAGCATATGTCTATTTTCACTCATTTAAAAGTTAGTTAACAATTTTTGTTATTTATTCGCCTTATCGTGATGATTACCTACCTCATTTTGTCCACATGGCCGTAAAACTAACCTGCATAAACCGCATCAGTGAATCTTTCATTTTTTAAAGACAAATTTGTAGCGTCCAAAAAGAAACACCCTGCCTAAGAAAACGCAAACGTGACACTTTTGTAAAGGTATGCGATATTTAAATTTACGGTAATTACTAAATGTTAAAAAAATGTGTGATAACCTTTTTTTATTGCCGTCTTGAAAACGATATTGTGTAGTAAACAAATGAAGAACAAGTAAATTTAAAAAAAATTGTTTATTTTTTAAAGTTATATTTGACGCCTAAGGCTGAGGCTTTTTCTAATTAGTGCGGTTTATTTCAATTTCTTCTTTTTGTTTTGTTTATGACAGCCAAGTAGCAACTGATCGGACGCATTTGTGCCCATTTATCGCTAATGCGCTAGCCTGTTACCAAAATTATTGCACTTTTATAGATACTGCGCTTCAACAATCCCCGAAAGCTTAAGAAACGCAAGACGTGGCAATACCTGAGAATCTTAATATCGCCCGACAGCCAACGATATGGCAGCATTCGTTCATAAATATGTCAAAGACTAAATAAAAGAAAAATGTTAGCATTATAACTTCCTCAGTGTCATCAGCCTCTTAGGGAGAAATAAAGAAGAAAGAACACAGCAAGAACCATTAATTTACGTTATCCTTCGACGCTGCAGTGCTCGTCACATTTGTCGTCTGCTCTACGTTTCGTCTCAGCCACAGCCAGAAGCGAGGCCAATCCAGAGATAATCGAGTGAATGATTCAGCCCGTTTCAAAATGGACTTGCAGATAGTTTGCTCACATTGTCATGTGATATTACCGGCTGACGTAGAAGATAGGTTTCTTGGGTAAGATTTGGAAAACAACTCTCGCACTTCTTAAGATGGAGTCACACTGCTTAGACATCACACAAAAGACACTCTGCATACATAGTCGAACGGGAGTCCCCTCGAGATCCTGTGCTTCTGATCCCGCATGGCAATACGTTTAATGAGGAAACGGTGACTCGTGTTTTGCAGACTCTCTTTTGTATGTTGTATGAGGAGTGTGACCCCGGCTTTAGGGGAACTTGCCATCGACTCCTTGGAAATGTTCAAAGCAACGTCTACGAAAGAGAGCTTTGCCAAAACTAGCACTCGAGTGGACTAGCACGGGAACCTTGCTTGTGATGCTCTCGTGCACCAAATTCTCGAGCCTGATTTTCTTTTCTCTCTTTCTTCCGAAGCATGTGCATAAGTATGGGAAGCGCTCGCGCATACGTAGAGCTCTTAGAAAGACTACACAAGCTTGATCATGCTAACAGACTCCAGGGAGCACAGAATGCACTTATATGATGTCACGTGACTTGAGGTAAGATTAGTCGCGTGACGTCGATTTTCACACAAAATTTTTTAAAAACTAAAAACAGCTTAATCCAGACGAAGTACCAAGGAACCATATTGAATAAACCTGAGACTGGGGCAAAAATGAACATATAAGTCCAAGCAACAGAAAAGGACAGGACGACGTCTCAAATTGTCTCAAAATTGAGACGTCGTCCTGTCCCTTTTCTGTTCCTTCGACTCATATGTTAATTTCTGCTCCAGTCTCAGGTTTATTCAACATGGTTAACATTCACCAGCTTGCCTGCACCCTTACTATATTACCAGGGAAGGAACCCACGGACTGAGAGCTGCACGAATAGTAGAAACTCGGGCGAGTCTGGTATGCATAAGATGCATACCCAACTCGCCCAAGTTTCTACCGTTCCCAATAAATTTCACGGGTAAATTGACGTCAAGTGACTTGAGGTCACATAACGTCACTGACTTAGTCATATGGCGTGGTCATATGACGTCGATTAAGCCGCTGCCTCAGCTCGGAGCATCGAGCGAAAGCTGGCGCTGCAGAACCTCCTGAATTTGATCCCCACTCCCTGCCCGTTTCGATCTCTCCGAGTCTCGTTCGTGTAATCACTACTGCGTGATGAACGTTAAAAAACCCAGTTTAGCGGTTGTACTGCACTGGCTAAATTTCTCATTTACTGCAAAGCGACCAGTCACCCGTCGAGGCGTACCAACATTAAGGCTGTATGAAGATACGAGCAACACAATTTTTTTTAAATTTACTGGGAAATTTAGCGTTACGTGACAATAATTTTCACGCTTAGCTCAAAAATTGAAGTCACGGTTCTTTGTGACGATTTTAACATTATATTCGGCTAAAAAAGCGCAAGCTGCAGTTTAAAAAGAATATTTGGGGGGGCGGCGGGAGGGGGAGGGGCGAACATGAGCATTTTCAGTGCCGATCGGTCAGGCATTTTTACGTAAACATCAATTATATTCAGAAGCATTGCAGCGCGAGATAAATTTTCCGGGTGCTCATGAACCGAGCCCAGTTGACCTTTGTAAATTTGTTGTCTTGACCGGAAAATATTGTGTTCTCAAACTTCAACCAAAAGTTTATAAAGAGCCAAATTAAAAATCAAACACTGTATTGCGACTGGATGTTTGACGTGCGATGTATAATGCGGCAGTTTTTTTTATATTTCCCTTACAGACAAACAAAAATTGAAGACATAATAAAACGGGATTGCAGGAAAATATGGGGTCTGCAGTATACAGCAGGTAATATTTTTGAAGCCCATTTGCAAGCTGGAACGTTGAAAAGTGCTAAAACAGTTCTATCGTTTTGTGCTCTATATCCGTCCTGTGCCAAAACTTATAATGACTATATGCCCCCTATTTAAATTTCCTCTGGGGCACGATTTCTATATTGATATTTTTTATAACTCAAAAACCTCAAAAGTATTAAAATCTGCCGAATTAGCTTTTTAGAAACCAGAGACATTCCATAGAGCGTTTCAGAACACACATTCAGCCCTAATCTACTTGTATTATTATGAAAGAATGCGGATAACAATAATCCAAGCTAAAAATGAAGCTTATGTGCACTTACGTTGCAAGCGCCAATTTGATAGTTTCGACCGTTCTTAGCGGCATGACCACTCATCCCTGACTGCCTGCTGTTTATTTTTATTTTTCCCAAAGGCAAGGCGAGAGAAACCAGCGAGTCCCTCGTGGTTGCACTCTATACCGGTACTCGCTCCGACCTCGTACAGAATGCATGCGAGCAAGTACGTAGATCAATGAACTACGAGAAGCCTGCAGGATGAACGGTCGATCCCCGTGGGCATGCTTTGGACTGCGTGCTCATGAATTGTACTCTCGAATAGGATGGGGTCTTGGCCCCAGAGGCACAAAGGTGATTCTCTTAACCACTCGGGAGAAGGAATAGGGAAGGTGGTTCCCCTCTCAGCGAGGGCTTCATGAATGCACATCCAACGTCTACATGATGAGGACTGCGCGAGTACGACTGTAATCAGAAATAAAAAGCAAGCTATATCGGAATGCAATTATAACTACAGGGTTCAGTAAAGTACAGTGCTATGAATTTGCGCTTGCCCAAAAGGAGAGGTTTAGTTGATCGTTCCCCTACCACCGATATTTTTGATAACAATACCCTAAAACGATACGAGGCATGCGCAAAGACGGGGCCTGAGCATTGGGTGTCGTCATTGACGTTATCGGAAAGATCTACTAAAACTGTCGAAGGAATGTCATTTGGTGCTGGGCCCTCTGTCTCGCATACATGTTGTGCACGTTGTATTTGAAAAACTATACATATTCTCCACCTATAGAATGTCATCAGGATGTTGAGTGGAGTAGAATGATCCAACACGATCGACACATCCACTTAGCGAGCTTAATATTTCCCCCGAGGTGCACTGTAACGGTCCAGTCTTTTCGCACGCTTGCATTGGCGACGCAGTAAATTAGAGCTGCTAAACCATCTGGCTTGCGAATATTTTGCACTCTCCTGTTCTTTATCTTAACCTTGTATTCTTATGGCAATTGGTTTAGTACATAAGGTGGTGTTTGTATTATTTTACTAGTAAAATTTAAACCTGACTTTCACAACTTTTTTCGAGTCTATGGTTTAAATGATACACATTGTAATATCGGTAAAAACGCGCTGGAGAGCTTTTTTCTAAGAACGTTTCGATCAATAAAAGTCAATCCCGAAAATCTCGACGTCCGTCGCACCGGAAGCGGCTTAAATGTTCAATTTATAATCCGTCTAAAGCGTTATGTAATATATTACAAATGTATAAGTAAAATTTAAGAAAAATAATATGACAGAATAGCGTATCTACGCAAGGACATTGATCCGCAGTTGTAAAAAATAAATATAATTATTTATCACAACTGTAGGTTTGCCGACATGACATTTTGAAATGTGGGATCGAAACGACTTAACGGAAGCAAGAAAGAAGAAAAAAACGTTTATACATGCTGACAAAGATGGCTTCTAATCTGCCAGGATGTTTAAGAACAGACAAAAATATTTCCAATTGGAAGCACAACCATTTCCGGACTACTTAAAAAGATTTTTTTTTAGTTCTTTGATTTAATAAAAAAAGGGCTCCAGGAATATATTTCTTATATGTTATGTGAGAATGTTTGCTTCAATCTGGGGCCATAATGGTCAACTATTTTGAACTGGAGCAGTGAAAATATAGAGTAAAACATTTAGCAGCCCTGTTTCTCGACCGTTCTATCCAAAAATGAGAAATAGTGTAAACCTCTAGACGTTATATCAAAATCTCAAGCTTTTTGTCTAGTTCCAGCCTGTACAATCTAGGCTGTGGAGGGTTCGCGTAAGATGTTAATATAGTCATGGTCATCGCCATTTGCAAATTGAACAAAAACTCAACATGTAGGTTTCCAAGCTTATACAACAAAATTTTATTTTGCGTTCCTAAAGGTAAGAATCCAATTACTGTCGCGTGTCGTCTGCCCCATGAATAGCGACAAACGCACTCTGCGATTATATTAGACGCCTATTTCACTCACAGATTTCTGTAGTGACAATCCTGTAATAAGC
Source organism: Ixodes ricinus (assembly GCA_037355805.1). Taxonomy (NCBI): domain Eukaryota; kingdom Metazoa; phylum Arthropoda; class Arachnida; order Ixodida; family Ixodidae; genus Ixodes; species Ixodes ricinus. The sequence continues at coordinate 84,675 of JAZHYW010016377.1, forward strand.
TTACAGTAATTAAATTACTTTCTGTGGTAATGAGTGATGTAATTAAATGCCTTTCTAGGTTGGTAATTTCGTAATGTAAATTACATTACATTACATAATGTAATGTAATGTAAATAAGGGCAGTAATTTCGAGAGAATCGCTTATTACATTTTTAATTACGCTTTTTCTAATGAAACAGTTCGTCTGCGAGCATTAAAAAAATAGAAAAATTATTTTGCATGGTGAAATGTCGTGAAGCAGACGTAAGAGCAAATAAACGAGGGTCATCTGAGACAAGGCCTTGTACGAGGAACACGCCAGAGGCACAAAGGCGGGCTCTAGGAGTGAGCGAGGTGGACAAAAGGTTTTATATATTTATTTATTTGGAAATGCTACTGGCGCCACTGAAGGAGCTTTAGTAGGAGCGGGTACACCTCACGACAAAAGTGCAGTCATAAATAGAAACAAAAAAGGAAATACTCAGGTAAGGAAACTTTCTACAGCGGTAATGAAATTTTCAACAGGTGTTAGGATGACAATATCGCTTGGTAGCTTATTCTAAGCTTGATTGCCTGAGGAAAGAAAGAATTTCTAGAACAGTCATTCTTAAACCTGTATTGCTTTAACGCTCTAGTATGGGTTAGGCGTTGGGACTCTGGCGATAATAGTTCTAGGTAGCTAGAGCTTTCGATTTGAATAGCGCCACTATGTATAATATACACTATTTTTAATCTATCAGTTTGTGCCCTTGTTTGCAACGGCTGAAGCTGCACCCTGAGGAGCAGTTCTGTAGATAAGGCCCTGTATAAAACTATTTAAAAATAAACCGAGCAGCTAGTTTCTGAATACTTTCAAGCCTGAGAATACCATTTTGCATGCAAGGGTGCCACACTGAGCTTGCGTATTCTAACACAGGTCAAAAAAACCTTTTATAGACAATACATTTACGATCTGAATCAGCAAATTTTCATTTCGCAAACAAAGTGCCCCTTACTTTTTCAATAGTCGCTTCCATGTGCTGGTTACAATTGAGTTTAGTATTAAAAACAAGTCCTAAATATTTGTATTCCTTGAGTCGTCTGAGAGGGTGCCCTTCAAGTAAGTAATTCAATTGGATCGGCTCTTTTTTTACACGACACTGTCATGACGGCTGTCTTATCATAAATTAGCTTCCTTTCCAACGTTTTAGACCAATACAATATTGCCCCCAAAGCTTTCGTGTGAAGATACCGCTGTAAGGCCACTTACCAACTTCTGACAAGATAGACCCTTGGCGCCACGTCATCACGACGTTAGTACACTTTGTTCACCCCTAAGCTGACAGTGCGGTGGGAGCTACGAGCTTACTGGAAACAATCAACAACCTTCCTTCCATAGCCCGACCCCTTCTCTGCGCGGGGGTATAAACGAGAGTTGGTTACGTGCGGCAATGTGGAAGTGCGACTGGTGCAACGAGTGCTTAGCTTCCACCGCACTGTCATATTAGGGGTTAATGGGCTATACGAAGGGCACATCACAAGTGAGGACAACACTTTTAAAACCTGAGAGGTCAGCTATCTGGAGTATGTACTGGCGGCCATAGCTGTGTGCGCGTCTGCTGAGCGCGTGCTGACGGCGAGCTTCCACAGTTCTTTTTTAGCGTTTATTCCGAACTATCAAAAGGCAGAAGGCTTGCACTGAAGGTTCAGCTTCTAGTCTCAGTTTAAGAGTGAATGGAGTATAAAACACGCAGGTCCCCAGCGTTCTTGCTTTTTCATCAAGCGAGGTCGAACCGTAAGCTTCGACCATCGAGGACAACAAACGACCGGAAAAAAATATTTAATCCCAAATGCATTGTCAAAACCCCAGAACGATTCGTGAGTAGTCTTGGCATTGGTAAGTAAAAATGATTTTGGTCGAAAAAAACAGGAAGCGAGCTAAGCTCGTGCCGCTCACGGTATGCCTCTTGCCTTTCCATATCAGGGAGTTCGGTCGGGAATAAGCAAGCGAAAATACATCACCACCAGTTTGTTGGAAAAATACATATTGTAGGAAGGTTGCGCCATCCCTTTCCGAAAATGGCGTCGCTTATGCCATGTAAACATCCAGTCCCTTGTATGAAAATACGCAAGAACTGGAGCTCCTAGGGTGTCTTGGAGCAATACTGCTCGAGACGAATATGTGGGTATGCATCAACTAGGACACTTGAGAGAATGGGTTTAGATTGCGTCCGAGTTGGTGGGGAAATGTTTTAAATGACGACATCTTGTAAGAGCGAGATCCCAAGGCCGAACTGATGTCACTGACAAGGTGACAAGAACTATAAATACTTCAAAATCAGGAAGACGAAATCATTTAACTCTTTAACAAAGGACTTTCACAGTTGAATAAAGAGCAAAACCGGCGAGTCGAGTGACTTTCAATGAAGAGGAATAAAGAAACTTGTAAGTTGAAATATACAAAAAAGCTGTTGTGCAAAAAAATAACAATGTTTTTTTTTTTTTTTTTTTTTTTTTTAGAGTTGCGTTAACAGAATATAGTTTGTTCGCTTAACACGGCTCGGAACTCGTGGAGCGAAAGTTCCAGCTGCAGAACCCAGGGCTTCTGTGTTAAATCCTCACCCCTGCCCGTTTCGATCTGAACGAGTATCGTACCGGCGTGAGTTCGTGTATTACTAGAGCTTGATGCACGCAGAAGACCAGCTGAAGATGAATAGTAGTCGTGCTGCAGTGATTAAATTTTACATAAACGAAAGGTCATAAAAATAAATGATTCTAATGCTTTCTGGAATCATGACTTGCAAAAGCTGTAGCAAGGTTACAACAGGATTTTTTTATCGGAGGTTTTCTCGTTAGAAATGAAAATGTCTTCATATTCAAAAAAAAAAGTTACATGCTTGCAACACCACGCCGAATTGTCCCGCAGTCAGCCACGAGAGGCCGAGTGCTCCTTCTTAAAATTCACATACTTATGTTCCGAATACCGAACCTAATAATCTAAGTTGATTGCACATACGAATATTAAAGCATTAAACTTTGTTTCGAATGCATCCTTTCAGTTGCTCGAGATAACAAAATACACTCTAAGAAATGCCTGCACGACTACTTAACCGCAAGACACTCAAAGAGGCAATCCTTGTGATCTACGAAATTAGCTCAGTGAATGATGAGGCGGAACATCTGTTTAGACTTAAAAATGAAGTCTGCGTTGTGGCATTACGCAATGCAAAGCGTCATGCTTGCATTGCGTAATGGTACTGCGCAGAATTAATTTTGAGGTCTGAACAGATATTCCGCCTGACCATTCGCTGAATTGATATGGTAAACCGCAGAGATTGGCTCTTCGAGTGTCTTGCGGGTAAGTAGACACCCAGGCATTTCTTAGAGTGTAGGGTAATAGCCTATTTAAAATACTGGTCGCACGCGCCGTGTGTCAATCTAAGTCGGTCATCATGGCATTAAAACACCGTAGCATGTGCTTTTGCCATCTACATTAAAAATTATGTTTTTGAAAACTGCAAATGGAATCGAATAACCATCAACTGATTAATGAATTAATGGTTGACTAGACTTTCACCGACTATTGGCAAACACATTTTTACTTTTTACGGGATTGTCAGGTGCACCGTCACACTATCATACGCCAAATTAAAACTTTAATCCCTAAAATAATATTGACTAAAGCAGCTAGATTTAGCTCTACCCAATAATCATTCAAACCAACCATAGATCGGAGTTCTGACGCCCACCCGAGCTCTCGTCTCCACCTCTCCCTCAATTTCTAAACGCATACTATCTTTTCTGCTTAGCTTGCTACAGAAAAACAAAAGCCATCTTGTGTCATTGTGTTTTGTTTTTCATGCTGATACCGCCTTCGGTAAGGGGGCTGACGAATCGGTATACCACTGCAGCGGTTATTTTTAGCGTGCTCAGTTTTATACTTAAAGGAGCTGTGCAACGATATTCAATTGGAATATTTTTCACTTTACAGGAGCTTACTGGCACTAGTGGGGCTCAAGGATATTCGCACGCAACGCCACTGGCCAAGAAACTCCTTTGTTGCGGTGTCATTATTAAGGACAAAAGCGATCACTTTCATTCAATCTCTCCTTTGCGAATTTTGATGACGTAACGTGGGGATCGCAATACACCCATATGACGATATTTGAATGCGGTTCGTAGATTGGACCCGACCATTGCGTGGGCACTCGATTTTGGCTCGCGATAATTACTAGCTCGAGAAGCATTCGGGTAGTGGCCCGTGTCCAATCGCTGCAACGACGACAATAGCCGAGCTATAACAATGTCTGGAACTCAGCGCGTGTCCTGTGCTTTGCCAACCCCAGCGCGTGGCTATGATCAACATTGGCGGCATATAATCGGCTGCAGATCACGTGGCCGCTTGTTCTGGCTGCGAGTTGAGGGGTGAACGCTGCTCGTTTTTCTTTAATTTTTTTGTGGGACTTCTATAGCGTGGGGTGAAAAACGAACGCGTGTTTCATAAGTCATTAACGTCAGGGATTCGTTCTAAGCGGTATTTGCGCAAAGTGCACAAATTGTTGCATCGCCACTTTAAACACAATAAACATTTACAATCCAACAGCACGTACAGTCCCCGGCAATACGAAAGACCCACTGGGAGCGCCTGGCCGAGGCGATGGCTGGCGGGGGCGCTGCGACCGCTCCGGGCAATTCCATTCTGCTTCGAGGGGAGGACGCTCACTTAGGGTTCTGCACAAACTGACAAACTGATAAGCGCGCTGCGCTTTAGCTGAGCCCCGAGTTAGCGTACTCCCCTCAAAGCTGAATGGAATTGCCCGGAGCGCTCGCAGCGCCCCCGCCAGCCACGGCCTTGGCCACGCGCTCCCAGTGGGTCTTTCATATTGCCGGGGACTCTACATTTCACATTTTATTAACTAAAATTGAAGTTAGGACGTGCAAACTAGATATTATTCGAAAAGTGAACGCGTTTAGTTCGGTCTTTTCCTCTACCCTTGTCATCAGCCCATCAATACTGAAATCTCATCAATTTCTTTGCTGCAATTACAGTATATCCCAGCAATTTTGCTCCCCAAATATATTGCGTGATATTTATTATTGGCAATATTTGTGATATTTATTATTGGCAATATTTTAACTGTTTCTTCAGAAGTATTATTAACCCATCAATTTCTCAAGCAAACGCTAGCTATTACACGTGACGTTTTATTAGGTTGATGCTCGTGCGTCTGCTCTGTCATTTCTGACCTCTTTATGGATGTTTGCTTCTTTATTTTATGAACCTTTAACAGTATTTCGGAACTTTCCCGGGAAGTGAACATTTACATGGTGTTGCCCATACACCTCCGATCGAACTTCCACGCTGCAAGATCTTGCTTTATCAAATAAAAGACACCCAGCGTACGATGTATATAATCAAAATTTTAAATCTGAAAGGCAAGAAATTAAATTAATCTTCGAACTGTTCTAGCCTGCTGCTGTGACGCTGCGTAATTAGGTTTTCGATTCTCGGTCAGCACTTTAATAGCCTTTATAAATTACGATGTCGGACAAAAGAATCTTGTTTTTGAACAACTCATTTTGATAGAATTAAAAATGTAATCCCCAACGGGTTGTGATAGGCAGTGTTAGCTCGGCGTGAGTTAAAGAAATGAAAATAATTATTTCCTACAAACTTTGTTTAGCGCAAGTTGCACCACGGTTGACAAAACGGACATACAGATTGTTCGTTTCAGTGCGAAGTTTACGCAAAAATATGCCCGACGGACGTTTCGGCTGCACGCGCGCTTCATCTTGTTCAACTTTATCATAAGTAAGAAATGCAATCTGTAATTTTAATGGGATACACCTTCAAAAACATAGCTCCATTTGATTTCAAAACAGAGCTGAAAGACAAGGCGAGCAGACGACGGTCTTGTCTGCTCACTGCGCTTATCGGGAAATAGTGAAACAAGATACAATCATCGCTAAATCGATCCTCTGCCAACACGTGCAGCATTGACTTTGAAAGTTTTTTGGCCTAATTTTAGAGATAGCTGTTATATGCTTTTCCCACCAATCGAAATGACGTCCGTTGTTGATCTTGTAGTTTGTGTAGTAGTGCGTAGGGTACCCGTCGTCGATGATGCCTCGTCCTTGAAAAAAGAAAACCCGCCGCCCGCGGGATTCAGGCCTGGGTCCGCTGCGTGCGAAGCGGAGGCGTTACCAGAGAGCTACGCCACAACTTGTAGTCATTAAACCTTCTTTTTCATTTTTGAGGGGGGGGGGGGGCAATAATATACACGGTGTTTTATTTTCACACTATGGTTACACTTATTTCAATTTTCCACAATAGACGCCATCTAATTTAAACCTGTGTAGCATATGCTACCTTACTGCCTCGATTCCATCCAGTTGCTTCGACTTCGATGTCAATTGTACCCAGAATTCCGTACGCACCCGTAACTACCATGCGGGAATGGACACTGAAAACATTTCAATCATAGTTGTACATCGTTTCTTGTTCAGTCCTGATACAGACTACTTGTGAATGGATAAAATATCAATCATCCTTGCAACTGTTTCATCTGAAGGATATTATCTTGTAATGGAACCACTCTGGGACCCCCTCTGGGGGAGCATAATGATTTTAATTTACGTGATTATTTCAGTGGCATAGATATTTACAGGCAGGGGATTAATCTCTGCACGTATCACTCATGCGTCATTTCACAATACTAAAAAAGTTCAAGGAGCATAAGAATTTTGTATGGAGCCATTAAATGTTTGTCGAAAGAAATGAAGTGATGGGAGTGCTGCATATTAGGCAGATATTGTTTCAATGTTCCCTCTAAGATGTCCCAGAGTAGTACAGCACCCAAAACGTTAATGAAAGCGTCTTCACCCCTTGCTGGCTCTTTGCAGAATAAGCAGTCCACCGACCGCGGAAGAAACATTCCTGTTCATTGCGTTCATAGTTTCACGGGCAAAGTATCAGTGTGTAGCTCGAAAAATACTGTTGTTACTGCAGGGGGGATATACATTTTTATTTAACTTGATATAGCAGATCTTGACCTGGGCCATCAATAAACAATGCACGTCAGAAAGAGACTTGGGAATAATGTGTCCATAAGTGCTTTTGTAAGCTCTTTTTTGGTCACTAAAGATAGGCATTCCTGTGTAAATCTGTAGATCAAAAATTAAAAAAGTTGACTACTTCTTCTAAAAAACGTACTGAAGTCATAGGTTTAGAAATCACTGATAATACCAGAAAGGATGGCAAAGGGCATACAAATTTAATTTCTATCCTCGCGCGCACAAATGATTGTCCCTGGTCATGTAGAAAGAAAAAAAAACGCCAAACAAGTTGCCTCATATAAAGGTGTGGCACGCCGATGCCACCAAGTGAAATACATCAAACCAGAGCTTGTCTCGTCTCATCGGGCCTGATACGGACTTCTGTACAAACAAAGCACACACTTTGTGGGTTTTCTAAACGTTCATGCAGGCACAATTGCAGCGTATGCATACGCTACCCCAGTCTTAATTCACCATGGTTAGTATACATACTCTTCGCAATCATAAAACATGATACATAATATCCACAATACAAAATGATGCATGCCCTTGCTCTTGTAAAAAGGTAAAAATCGCCTTTGCGCCATCTTGACACACGTTGTGTTAAATCGCTAGGTATACCAGGCCAATAAGTCGTGCTATAACCAAATTGGTGGAGCGGCACAGAGACATGATTACGAGGTCCCTCGCTTTACTTTACGTCTTCCCATTCCAAAGGCTTTTTTCCCCAAGGACCATGCCACTATATATTGCACTTTCCCCAGCTCACACCAGTTCCTCTTTATTTGGAAAAAGTTTTCTTTAAAGTAACCGCCTCAGAAACGCTTTTTTTGTCAGAATAGAATATGGCAATGTCATCAGCACGCGCTAGAAATATGACTTCCACAGAGTTGAGACTAAATCCTCGTATGTTTTTACTTTTATCAATTTTCAAACTAAATGATTCCAGATATAGGGCACATAGTAATAGCGACAACTGGCACCCTTGCGGAAGAGATGACAGCAGTGTTATACTTGCAGTGTGATTGTGGTTTTTAATAAGTTTTGTTGAGCATCCTTTGTAGGCCATTTTCATTCTATCAGTGTTGCGGAATGAACACCTCATTCCATTCCCATTCCATTCCATGGGATTGTAGTTTCCAATTCTATTATTTTCAACTCCTACGAATGCAAAACACTGGACCCATTCACACTCCTGAAATGGCTGAACTGCACCATTCTCTGCCTAAACAAGAAAAGATGGCCAATGACCTTTTTTTTTTTTTTGTTGACAAAACGCCGCAAGACAAGGACATAAAGTAAGAGACACACTACAAGCGTAAGTGGCGTGTCTCTTACAAAGTGTAAGACACGGCACTTTATGTTCTTACCTTGTCGCGCTTTTGTCAAAAAGAGCGATGTACCAACTAGCCCATCTCTCATTCTTGGCCATTCACAGCCACCATGTGTTACAGAAAAAAAAAAGCAGCATAAAGCTTCTGGAGTTATCAAGCATAGAGACGACAGCAAATTCATGACTGGTCGCACCAAGCGCTTCGTGGCAATCGGTGTCACTGCCCGCATTGATCGCGCGATCAGACCTAAAAAATGATTGGAAGAAAAAAAAAAACAGACGCCGATAAATAAAATTACCATTTTCTTCGCAAACGAACCGTATACCTTCCGCAGATACATGGTTAGCATGTCGTTTGTTTGATAAGGCATTTAATATGTCTAGTTTGTACATAGTGCTACGAAAGTCTATCTTGCTCTCTGCTTCGAACACTTGAACAACAGCGCCGCTAGTGCGCTGCTAGAAACGACTGCCGCGTATACCTGCCCCAAATGTCCCTGCAAAGCGGCAAGAACAAAAACCGCTGAAAAGTGTACTCGCTTTACGACGCCAGGACAAGCGACTATAGCACCATATTATGGAACCAGCCTTAAAACATAAACTTTGCGTTTGGTGTACCATTCTTGCGATTTCCAATTTTCGATTTGTGTTCCAAGCAAACACTTCAAGATCGCCGGTGTTAAAATCCGGGAGTAGAACCGCGGTCATTACCCCAGTTCGGCTCGGGTTCACAATGAGTATGTTTCAATTTTGGTCCGGTTCAGTTTTTATTCAGTGATGCATTTGAAATAACGGTTTGGTTACCGGTTCCACCAAGTGCAAACCAGTCCAAACCGTTGTTAAAAAACAGTCAACACCCCTTAAGGCCGGTTCACACATACAGCGGAGCGCTAAGTTAGCGCTACGTGAGCGCTCCAAGGAGCGCTCATGTCGCGCTTCCTAGCGCGTGATGTAGCTCGGTTAGCGCTTCAGAAGCGCTCTGTTAGCGCTTCAGAAGCGCTTCGTTAGCGCTCTGTTAGCGCTCTGTTAGCGCTACAGAAGCGCTTTGTTAGCGCTCTCACGCTCTTGTGCCGTGCTTGCTGCTGCGGAACAGCGCGTGCACGGCGATTGCTTTGATGTTGTTTTTCCTTTGGCATTCAAAGAACATATTGATGTATTTAGCGCACAAGGTCGATAGAAGAAGGACAAGACAGAATAGAGCGCTTTTTTCTGTCCTGTCCTTCTTCTCTGCCTTGTTCGCTAAATACCTCAATGTGTTAGACTACCAACTTGCCCAAATGTCAACTTTACTGCATTGAAAGAAGAGGAAGTAAAAGAGCCGCTCTCCAAGCAAAGGGTCGGGCAGGCGATCCAGAGCCATGGACTCTAAGTGACTAATTGATTGGGTATGACCTCATCGCTTTCTATTCGATATACGTGACCCTGGTTTCAAAGGCACGCAGTTCAAAATAATCGCCTTCGAAAGAGCTCTGTGTCTCGGTCCCTCAGCCTGGGAACAAGGTTCGCCGGGTACCCGTCGGTATCGCGGTGACGAAAGATTTCGCGCACCAAGAAGGCGCTTCTGGGCGTTAAGCCGTCCACACACATATGCACTAATCGCGTATGTAAAAGCATTTGTCGCATTTCTATTTCAGCGTCCGGCATGTCCGCCATGGTGCTGCTGATGCACACCCAACCACAGTAACCGAAACCGCAGTGCACGCACTAAACCGCAGCGCCGCGGTACAAGAAGCGCTACCGAAGCGCTAACACGGCGCTACAGAAGCGCTAACAAGGCGCTACTGGAGCGCTAACAAGGCGCTACTAAAGCGCTAATCATGCGCTATATTAGAACGAAGTCACGCGCTAGGAAGCGCCACATGAGCGCTCCTGGAGCGCTCACGTAGCGCTAACTTAGCGCTCCGCTGTATGTGTGAACAGGCCTTTAGTCGGTAAAAAGAAATGGGGAGTTCAAAACGGCGTCATCTGCATGCAAAAAGCAAATCCGTGCTGCAGAAACGAGGACAGGAAATCAAATATGTGCTAAATTTTGTCTTGTGATGTTGAATTTTTTAACGCAAAAACCGTTCCATGAAAATTTCTTGGTCATACAGGCGCTTGGAAACGGTACCAAACTAGAGTACTCACATGGAGAGTCACTCGGCCAGCACACGTAATGACGCCACGACGGTGGCACGCACTGTACTCGCAAACTACACACAAAAGCAAATGACTAGTGGTCAGTTGTTTAGACGGCAAGACAGACCATCCGCTCTGTCCTGCTATGTTTACCCTTTTATCCATTCTTGTTCGGAGGCTGCTTTCTTGAGATTTTACATAAATTTTCTGCTAGCGAGCAACAAAAAAGTAGGTTAAAAAACAAAAAAATTAAAAACAGAGAACAGAGCTTTACAAAATTTTTCTGACAGTTTTCGTTTTTTTTACACGAATTTTTTTACAGTGTAGGAAAGAACCAACCCGTCAGATAACCACAAAATTATGCTTTTCATGTAAGGCTCGTCAAAAAATTAGGCGCTGGAGAAAATGAGCAGTCTGCGTCAAGTCCTTATTTTGAGCTTTTTTGCTCACATTCGCCCTAATAAAAAGCGCGGCGAAAGAGCCTAAGTACGCACTTGGTTTCTCCATTTCGCTGTCTTCATCTACACAATAATGTCAGTGTGCTATGGTCAACGTCACCATGCCGTGAGAGTTTTTTGTTCGGCGTGTGTATATATATATATATTTATATATATATATATATATATATATATATATATATATATATATATATATAGGTGAGGCAGAGTAGTTTGAGAACAATGGACCGGGAAAATGTAATAAGTCAGAGATCCGTACTTGCGGAGTTGCTATGCTAAGAGTTTATTGTATGTATTACGACAGTTTCGCCGAGAGGCTCGGCGAAACTCGGCGAGAGACTACTTTTCCCGCTTTCACCGAAACAAAAAAAGCAGTATGCACGCCAACTAGTGGAAGTTTATTATTATGACTTTAACCCTAGACTGGGGCAGGACGAAAAACCTTTGACTGCGGTGTAAAAAGAAACTGGACCACAAATCGACTCTTTTCCATTTTGGTTTCAGATACATATGGCTGCCGGCGTTTGCGGCGAGCAGTTCCATACACCACGTAGATCGTTGACCTCGTCTATTTTTATGACTGCGAGTCGTTTCGCGTTCACCAATGCGTTTAGAGGAAGACCTTCTCAGCCGATGTAGTTTGCAGCAAAATTCTGTCGCATGTACACGCCTTTGGAAGCCCTGCGCGGATGATTGCGCTCGTAGCAGAACTTCTGTAAGTCTAGCGCGCGCCAGGCTTGCGCCAGTCCGACTACGATCGTCATCTTTCTTGCTTGATCTGGCTTGATTTGTTCTTTTACAGGTGTTAATGTTCAATGAATATTTCGGTTGCCATAAAAGTGGCCCTGCTGCTCAGGGACCGTGCAACCGTCGTGATTACAATTAGGGCTTCAGTACTGACAGGATACCTACGTGAAAATTTGCGAGCCATTTGGCTGGAGTCAATTGGGCGTTCCCCTTGCATCAAGTTTGTCCAGGTATGTTCACGTCATCTAGCGTCGGAAGGACTAGTAGCTTTTAAAGTTTTGACCACGCCTGCATGTCAAATCGAATATGTCTTGGTTACGTCTTAATCGAATATGTCTTGGTTACGTCTTAATCCTCCGAACCCCAACTTACGAACATTCTTGCCACCTGAGCTCCCGTTCCCGAAGGAAAACTTACTGGTTATCCACTGGCGTTTCTGAAATCAGCGGTAACTGGCCGCTTCAATGCAGTCGCCCTTCCGTCGCCGATAAAGGATGCGCGGCATAGTGTTGGCATTATTTCGAAGCACACGTTTGCCTTATTAAACATTTATTTTAATTTCTGTACTTCCTTCTTTTTATTTGTAAACATTTCGAATGCACACGTCAAGTTAAATTTCTTTGTCGGTACGGTCAGTTTTTTTTTTAATGCGAATAGCATTCTTTGGATACTTCACGCACTTTTCGTCTATGTATCTATCTATCTATCTATATATCTATCTGGCTATCTAACCTCTTACGCCGCGGGTCGATAAATAAATAAAAAAGACCGGCGCCGGCGAGATTCGAACCGTTGACCCTTTGATCAGCAGGCAGACGCGCTAACCACAGAGCTATGAAGGCAGTCATTCGAGGCACTCTAAACACCTGTTTATATCTTTACCATCGCGCGCGTTCCATGCACGAGGGCTCATTCCGCTCTCGTGAGGCTTAGCACTGCCCCTAGCTCACCCTCTCCCGCGCTCGGGAGAGGGTGATGTAGCGGCCGTGCTCACCCTCACGAGAGCGGAATGAGCCCTCGTGCATGGAACGCTGCCGCACCGGTAGCTGTGACAGCGCTGTAAGGCGCGTCCTATGGTAAAGATATAAACAACCGTTTAGAGTACCGTTGGTTGAGACTAGCTGAGACGCCAGAAAGTCTGGTCGGTACCATTTTGAGTGTTTGTGCGTATGGCGCGTGCTTTGCTCGCCTTCCTAAGTGACACAAACGCACGTGCTGGGCTGCGGAGATCGTGCGCAGGGCTGTGAAAGTGTCAACAAATTTAGAATCGCCTCAAGAGTGGGTTGGCGTATCTAGAGTGTGCCGGCCACCTGACGAACGCGCATAACTCCGCACCGTTTGATGCTATTCGCATTAACGTAGATAATCATTCCCAAAGGATGGGTTCTGCTGATTTTTTTTTGTACGACTTCATGCACGGCGTCGTCACCGAAGCCTCATCTGTACAAGTACGTCTAGCTTGGCCTCCAGCTTTCCCGCGTAAATAATTTGGGCAGTGTCGCATTCGCGCACCCCTGTTATGTGGCGCCTCCTGTGGGGCTTTGGAGAAAAGACGGTCCCAACCTTATCACGCCGCTCTCGGAGGTTTGAACTTTGAGCGGGCTCTTCACATGACCGGCCCGCGGAGGAAAAACTCGCGCTGTGGATCCTGTAGGCCAAAACGCCCTGCTTACAAACAACTCCGCGTTTAGACGCATGGGGCATGGGCAGTGCGCGTGCGCAGAAACTATATTTGGGTGTGGTAAAGCATCTGCACATGCGCCGTGCCGACAGCAGCACACCCCACAACGGCGTGACGTTATTAACAGTACCCTACAGTACCCGCCCCCTCTCAATACAAGGTCCACATTCCGTCGTTCTACCGGTCTCCGTTTTGGGGTTCTGCGCACGCGCAGTGCCCACACCTGGTGTGGGCAAACGCGGGCTTGTTTGGAAACAGCGTGTCGGTCTATAGATGTTTTCTGTATCCTGTCGTTCTCAGTCACGTGCGTTCCGTATCTGGTATTCGGGGCGAAAAAAAATAAAAAAAAAGCTATTTCAACCTAGAATATGCGAGAAAATATACGTGAGGCGAAACACGAATGTTTGGCAATCAGGCATTTTTCTTAAACACGTAAAAAAGATAATTTTGAACTCTTTGGAAAAGAGACCCAAACGATGTTTTACCGCATACAAGAAGTCGCTATATTCAAGATGGCTGCGGCTTTGTGGAAAAGGTATATAACATCCGTGTTTCAGTGAGTCTTTCCTTAAAATGTAATGAGCATTATGTTCCCCTTCTTTCAATGGGGCGCGCTGCTACCATCTTCTGGGTTTTGCGCATGATGTCCACTTGGAGCTCCAAGCTCTGCGCTTCCGCCTTTAAACTTGTCGTTTTGAAGGTACGTGATTTCTCGGTGAGCACAGAAGTGGTAAATAATATTCCCAGCATGTTTTTTTCTCTAAGTAATGCCATACCTCCGAAAGTATTTTAATGGCTCAGGACACAAATTACCTAGTAAAAAGTAAACCGTCATGCCGTAATTATTTGACAGCCAATAAAACAAGCCGGTCTACTGCGCTTCCAAGCCATGCGTTAGCTTCCCCGCACAGCACGTCGTAACCAATTTTTCTATCGTAGTATTTTTTTTTTTGCTATTTGTGCTGTTCGCGTGCGGCTCCAATTGTCTTGAATTATTCGTTGCAAAGGGGTTATTCCCTCAGCTGGAAAGGATGCTTAACGGGCAGAGAAGTCGCTTTTCGATCAACTTGAATGCAGCCAAAGCCGCGGCTTGCGGCAGGTGTTTAGTGTACGGAGCTACGCGGTGGTGATAAAGAAAACTTCCAGAGCTCATCCCAGCGTTCCACTTGGAGGGCAATTTCCCCAGCAACTGTAGTATATTTAAACAGCGAAATGAATAAATTCATTTTCCAGCCAACCAACCTACAGTTTTCCCCACCAAAGGTTTGATAACGATAATAATGGGATGGTGAACAGGGTGAAAAGCGTCAGGCGTAGCAGTGGCCTTCACGACGGTAGTCTTCGTAGGAGCCGCGGTGGACTGCTGAATTCGAGCAGGCCACTCTCGAGCACCTGGGTAGGGCTCTCGCGTGCCCAGCTTGCAGACAAGCTGGCCGAATTTCCGGTGACACAGAAAGCCCAGCACCCCTGTGGTAGAGTTCCAAGGTTTCGCGCCGGTGCTGGCCGGGTCTTCGCGAGAGCAAGCCTTGATGTCTCCCAGCTTACGTGTTTTAATGTTTTTTTGTGTGTCGAAAGCGGCGGAAGGAGCGAGGGAACGCTCGAAGGGTTTCTCGAGTTTATTTTCTCGCTTTTCTCGTTGTGCCAAGGCCTTTTTTCGAACCGAGTGGCAGCCGTCGCCACTGCCACGCATCTCAGCATGACAAGAAAAAAAGGAAAGGAGAAAGATGTGTAGTGATTTATACAGTTCACAGGTGGCAGCACTTGCTGCCATCTATTGGGTTTGCTATTTTTGTTATCTTTCTTTTTTCTCAATTAAGTACGTGGCGTCGTGTAATTATGGGTACGTCATCTACAGGAGCAAACCAATAAATGCTGAGTATCTTTACCAGCTTCCGCAAAGCGTGGACGTGTATTCCTTTATCTCTGAGAACGTCGACAGTTGGCGGTTGGATATGTGGCTATTTTGGGGCTATTTAAAATCCTAACGAGGCCGTTTTTATTTTTTTTTTTGCTTGGTTTAGAATACATGTACAAAAACACTTCAGCGTAGACAGAAAGCGACAGTCCACTCTTTTTGGATTTCCGCTTTCAGGAACGTTTTTTGTGAAGATGTGTAATCGTGACGCAAGATCCTATTACCTCCAGTGGGCTAGAGTGACCTAGATTCAGCTCTGAATATCGCTTTTGTATTAATTTCTCCCAAGTTCTTTCTCCTTCCCACTAGCGTCTTTTATTTCCTCGAGTGTCCTACACATCCTCCTCAGGAGGAACCTCTTTTCGAGGAAAAATGAGACTACATGCAAGTCAAGACATTTAGCAGAATTTAATGTCGTCCGATAACTCGTGCTGTACTGTATATAACAAAGGAGGTTTTTCTGGGAAATATGCAAGTTTCTTAAAGCACAATGAGCCAGAACATTGGACAACAGATTTAGAACAATGAATAATATGAACAAGGCCAAGTTCAAAGCGCAAGGGCAGTCATGTTTCCGTTGCTATCCGAGCTTGCCATCGCGCTCCTGACGCTGCTGCCGTGTTCCAAAATTTACTCGATCTTATTTCAGGGTAAGGGTTTTGTACCTTGGCGTTCCATAACCTACACGCGTCCAGCGCCTCTTCGATCTGTCACGAGACAACCCACCGGAGTAACTCGGGTTCATTTGGGTAAGATTTGGAGCACAGCCTGCATGTCGAATGCCGCCGTGGAAAGAGTATTTATTCACGTGTCCCTCACAAAGTCAGACATAAGAAACAGGATGTCGCATCCAACTCTTCAGAACATCATATATATAAAGTTTTGCTTTCCTTCGGAAGAACGAGTACTGTAAGATCATCAACGCCACTGACGACCTTTTTACCCATTTTAACACGGAAATCATCTGAGGCGAGCCAGTCGAGTCAGTCGAGCACGGGCAAGTTGTTTCATAGCCATATAACTGTAAAAACGCGTAGTGAACATTTTTGTACTTTTTGTACAAAATTTTCGAGCACACGTTGTAATGGCCTGTGGGTCGAGAACGCCGGTTCAGGATCAAGAAACAGACACGACCAGCCCCGTCCGAATCCAAGCACGATCTCTTTTATCACGAGCTTATCGTGGGGTATCACGCGGGCACGCCAGAGCGTGCAACATGGCGGCGCCGGCTTTTGGCGCCGCTTTGAGTTTATGTACCAAACCACTACATATGCCCCTCCTTTTTTTTTTTTTTAAGCAAAGCTTAAAACACAGTTATTATCTTTTCCTCTTCCCCCCGGATTGGGTAAAATGCCCGAAGAGCACTGTTCGTACGTATACACAGTTCACTCTGCAAGTTCCTCAAACCTTAGGCTTGTGAATTGTATAAAGCTCTGTGTCGTTGTAGGGGATACCTCTGGTCCCACCTCCTGGCGCGGTTTCTCCGGTGTTGACTCTTGAGTGTTGTAGAACGAGAGCACATAGTCTTTCAACCTCTCCGGTAGTCTTCGTTGGCGTTTTGGTCGATTTGTCGCAACGGTCACGGCTGGTTCAGGTTCGCAAGCACTTACGGAGTCCTCCAAAGGAGGCATTAAACGTGATGAGCCGGCCAGGGACGGGACCGGGGTACTTGTGGATGTTGGTCTGAATGGCTCTTCACATGAGTCAGCGACGCCGGTCGCAGAAGAAAAGAGAACCTCCACAGGCTCAGTGTCTTTTGAAGGCGTGCCGGGACCGGTATCTTGAGCAAGAACAGCACGTGCAGGCTCGCAGTCAGGAACAGTGCCAACCCGAGGCTCTAGGGTGGCTGCAGCATCTGGAAGGCCAATGGAGCCGGTACGCAGTACAGCGGCAGGGACAGGAACAGCCAATGGCTCAGGGACCAAAGGCGTATGCGGCTCGACGTCAGGAACACGTGCAGCAGGCTCAGCTGCACCAGTGGACATCAGGGCCCCATCAGGCTCAGAAGAAGCAAGAGGACACGGAGCCCCAACAGGCTCAGACGCAGCAAGATGACCCGGAGCCCCGCCAGGCTCGGGCGTAGGCCCATGTCCAAGAACAGGGGACGTCGCCAGCCCGGGAACCGGCTGCAGAAGAGGCCCCACAGCAGGGGACGGAAGAGATCCAGCCACCTCGGGGGCAGGGCCAGGACCCGAAGTGCTTGGTACTGAAAGACCGGACTGTTGAGAAAAAGGGTGCACATCAATATCGTCGTCCTCCCAATCTGAATCGAAATATTCTCGCCCTGTCTTCAGTGGCGTCTTCGTTAATTTTGCGGCGTTCCAGCGGCGTCCATCTGCGAATTCGTATGTTGCAGGTCCTACTTGTCTCTGAATGATCTGTGGAGTTGAATACTTCGGTTGTAACTTGCCTCGATGTGAAGGTTGAAAAATCCGGACGGCTTGTCCAAGGACGAACTGGGGTGGTCGAACAGCTCGACGACTGTCCGAATACGATTTCATCTTTTCTTGGTACTGCTGCACACGCTGTGGCAGTCGTGCACGTGTCTCAGGAAAATCCACTGGGAGTGACCTGGTTTCCATCCCTTGTAGGTCCAGTTTCGACCGATGAATTCTTCCGTGAAGAAGCCACGATGGTGCAACTCCAGTTGCTGCGTGCGGCGTCCGACGATACGTCTCCAGATAATCACGGACCGCATCTGGTAAAGGACGGCCTTGAACGACGGCCAACTGTAGACAGCACTTGAGAACTCTATTAAACCTTTCCACCTGCCCATTGCATTGGGGGTGGTACAGGGATGCCTTGAGATGTTTAATCCCATGCTGATGAAGAAATTCCTGGAATTCTTTCGACGCAAACTGGACACCATTGTCCGAGACGATTTCGCAGGGTAATCCCTCACGTGCGAAGATGTTTTTCAAAAAGTTTATAATCGTAGATGAGGTCACGGAAGCTGCTGCTTGAACTTCTGGCCACTTGGAGTGGTAGTCCATGAGGACAATGAAGAACCGCTGACTTAATGGCGCCCGCTCTATTGGGCCCACGATATCTATCCCGAGCTTCTCCCATGGTTTATCAGGAAACTTGATCGGTTGAAGGGGTCTCGACTCGCGGGGTCGAGACGGACTTGGATGGTACGCAGATGCAAGATCTAGCTTAGAGAAGACGGCTGCTCCTCGGAGGAGATTCAAAAGTTCGTCGATGTGCGGGAGTGGGAAAGCGTCGATGACGATGGCTTGATTTGGCGCTCGCAGATCCACACACATCCCGAATATTTCCGTCTTGTTTCTTGACAACGACGATGGGAGAAACCCATTCCGAAGCGTTGACCACGTTCAATGACTCCTTGCCGTTCCAGTTTGAAGATCTCTTCGGAGACTTGACGTCACGAAGGACGTTAGAGGAAGACGTCTTAGCCTTGACTGCACTGGTGGAACATTATGTCGCACCTTGACCTTGTGCGTCTCCATTTCCACGACCAGGCCCAACTCGGGATCGAACAGGTGTTCCAAAGGTCTGTCAAATCCCGGGGTAACTGGGATGGTCCCGTGGACGAGTGAACTTGACTGGACACTTCGAAGCGAAGCTTGCTTTGCTCAGGAATGAGGCTCTTCGGTATACCTTTCTACTCCGAGGATCAGGAAGATCAGTATGACGTTGTGGAACAACTGCAACCACGTTGCTCTTCAGGTTGACGCTCTGGACCACTGGCTCTACACTGACTTGCAGGATGACTATCTGGACTGGAGTTGGCCGACGCGTATGTGGTCAAACTCTTCGACGACTTTAGGAGCTGTTTGTTCCCAATCAAGAAGGCTTGTAGTGGCCTGGATACGTAGGCACCCGACGGTACGTGAGGATGGATTGGTTGTTGCTAGATGTAACTGGAGGTTGATGACTCTGGTGGCTGCAGCATGACTGGCAGGGACGACGACGTGAAGGGTCGTCGCTGCAGGAGCGCCAGCCGCCTTCACATTCCGAGTGGCTCTGCTCCGCTTCCAGCTGCATTCACATAGGAACAATCGTACTCAGCTCCAGATAAGGTCATGCTCAACTCGCGCACTGCGTCGGTTCCAAGCAATGATCGTCCCGTTACGCGTCACATAAAATTCCAGCGGCGCGTATCGGTTCTTGAAAACCACTTGTCCAAAGAAACATCCCAGTACGGGGATGGGCTGTTGCAGATAATGAACTAAGGTTCTTGGTGGACGATGAAGCTTAATCTTACGTTTTCTGTTTACATGATTAAATGTTTGTTCGTTCAAAATCGAGACGTAAGATCCGGTATCAATAAGAAGCTTGAGAGGGTGCCATTTACCTGGACATCTGCCAAGAACACGTTGCGGAGACCCGGGTCGCGTGCAAGGCGATCCGTAGACTGCACCGAGACCTCGTGCTGGTCAAACGTCACACTCGGCAGAACTTCCTGATGGACAGTTCCCACATGGGTCGATTCGTCTCGTCGATAAAAACGGCCGCTCTGGTAGCGTCCGGCAAGTTGTCCACGGCACCAGGGTTGTCCTCGACCCCGCACTGGAAATGATGCTTGCCGTTCATCGTTAATGAATGCTGCTGACTGTGCTTGACGACTGCGGCAAACCAGAGCAAAATGTCCCTGCTTCCCACACAGAAAGCACGTCGCGTTCCGCGCCGGGCAGAACTCGCGGGCATGGTCGCGCCGGCCACAGAACCAGCACGCAGAGAGGAGCCTCCATCTTCTCTCTCCCTCACCCGCTGAGGAGGAGGCTCGCGGACTGTTGGCCGCCTTGCCCGACCTTGGAAACGGGGAAGATGGCCGTCAGACGATGGTTGACCCCACGGCATCACGGGACCTCGCTGCGACGGGGTCATCCCGGTGGAAGGACATGGAGGGTGACCATATTGGTGATAGAGTTGGGCGGGGAACACGGAAGTTCCGCCATCTTGATTCGCACGCCACTGAGCATACGCATGAATATCTTGGACCGCTGCCGGTTCCAAACCGCAGCTTCCGTCGTTAACAGGGAAAGACGACACCGCGCTCGTCTGGCGATGAAACGATTCAGTCGTTTTTGCAAGTTGTTCAAATTGTATTGCGAGCTGGAACGCTCTGTCCAGGGTGGGTACCTCGGCCCCGACGCATTCACGTAAAATGCGGTCCTGAACTCTCTTCGAATCCAACCCCTCCAAAAAAATTTCACACAGGCGTTCGTCTAACGTAGCGCCGTAGCCACAGAAAGAGCCTTGATGACGTAATGCGGCGAGGTATTCGGAGACTGATTCGCCGGGACGTTGGACTCTAGCACGGAGTTTCTTTCTTTCCAGTGTTACGGACCCCGAGAACTCAAAATGTTTTTCTAACTTCTCCAAAAATATTTCATACTCGTCATTGAGCTCGGTCGCCGGTGCATCGTCCAAGCGGAATGCGTCAACCACACGCTGGCCTTCCGTGCCGAGCAACGAAAACAGGAGTTGTTTTTTACGACGCGGTTCCATCTGTTCGAACCCCGAAGCGCCAAGAAAAGCGGTGAAGGCACGCTTCCATGCCGGCCACGCAAGGGTGGGCGTGTCGGGAACAGGTAGAAAGACGGGTGGCGGCGGCACAATCGCCGTTCCAAAAGCGATATTTTGAGTCATGATGGTCAAATGTCAAGAGGAACCACGGAAATAGTCAAAGCACGTTGAGGGTCGAAGCCTACCGTTAGAGAAATTGCAAGATTGCAACCGACATGGTGGTTGACAATGCAAATCGAAGGAAAGACTGTGAAGCAGCGGGTGGTTGGCTTGAACTAAAACCAGACGTTATGCGCAGCGATCGGGCGTGGAGATCATGCTAGGAGATCGTTCTAGGAGGGGACGGCAACAGATTTAGGAAGATTTAGGAAGGACGTTTACCTCGTCGCCTCCTCGTATCCCATCCTCGTCGCCATTGTAATATTCTGTGGGTCCGAGAACGCCGGTTCAGGATCAAGAAACAGACACGACCAGCCCCGTCCGAATCCAAGCACGATCTCTTTTATCACGAGCTTATCGTGGGGTATCACGCGGGCACGCCAGAGCGTGCAACATGGCGGCGCCGGCTTTTGGCGCCGCTTTGAGTTTATGTACCAAACCACTACAACGTTTTTATTTATTTATTTTTCTGAGGGGAATTGGTGGCCGAGCGGGCAAGCGCACAGCGCACACCAGCTGGGAGCACGTTAAGCGAAAGCTCGCGTTGCGAAACCCAGGATCCTAGGTTCAGTCCCCACCCCTGCCCGTTTCGATCTGGATAAGCCTCGTACCTGCGTGCGGTTGCGTATTACTACGACTGCGTGATGCACGTTAAAGAACCCGGGCTAGCGGTTGTACCGCACATGTTAAATTTCTCATCCACAGCTGGGAGACTCGCCTCCCGTTGAGGCAGACCAAGTTCTAGGCTGTATAAACATACACACAACCAAATTTTTTTCGTACTTTTTTGTGTTTGAAATAGAATGTTTTCAAAACACTTCAAGATGTGGGAGATCTTTCAAGCTGCTACTAAACACTAGATATGCAGACGCAGTGCCTTCGCCTTGAGCTCGTACATTCGAGCGCACAATATTTTAGGCTCTGCAGATATCTTAATTATGGCTACTTTTGGGCTATATGAATCTCTTGCATTTGGCTACTTTTGGGCTACCCTATCTGGCACTTGGCGGTTTGAGCTAAAATCTATCTGGCAAACCTGGAACCAACCAATAAATTTTGAGTGCGTTACCAGCTTCCGCAAAGCGTGGACGTATCTTTTCTTTGTCTCTGACAGCCGCCGGTCTCTCGTTCCCGACAGCGGCAGTGTAGCGCCGTTGTCGACCCGCATCATCGGAACCGCCCGGCGGCCTACCTTCGGAGCTTTAGGGGCAGAAGTTCTACGTCTTAGGTAGGTAACCGGGCGAAATTAAATTCTCAGTCTTCTCGGTCTCTGTATGGATATTCACAGGCAGATATAACGCCACGTCTCGTGTTCCCTCCACACTCCTGCGTCGTCTTGGGATTGGGCCCCGGGTACGCAGGAGGTCTCCTCCTTTCTAAAATACTAAATGGCGACGAAAAAAAACTATTTACCTGTGCGATAATACTACTCCGCGTCAGTTTTTTTTTCTCGCTCCACGCGGTTGGAAGGGCCGGTGAAACGATAGGCTTAGCGGCGGCTCGGCACTCATGTAGCCGGTCGCTAACGTGTCAGTTTCTTTTTTTCTTTTTTTTCTGCGCGATCTGCTTTACCGGGAGTAGGGCCCCGGTGAGCATTGTTTTTTTGTATTACTTTTGTTTGCTACATGGCTTTTCCTTGAACATCAAGCTTCGGCTTTCTTGAAGTATTTTCTTTTTTGTTTTGTTTTTTCCCTTGAAAACGTTGCGCTCGTAGGAGCGGGTTCAGTCAATGATTGTCAGGGCCAGGCGCGAGCTTCCAGGACACATTGAGCCAGTCTGAGGCTTTTACTTTCAGCTTCGGACCCCAGTAGACCTCGATACTACCATGGGGCGTGCCATGTACATTATGGTTTACATAGTCATGGGTGACGTGACACCGTAAGCGTTCTTTTCTCAGGTTCTCAGGCACCGTAAAGCCCACACACCCTTGGTTCTGGACATCGTAATTTTAGATTAAATCTTGCCATAGTCACACCAATGTGTTTGTGTTTAGTTCGTGTTTTATAACTGCACGTGGTTAGGCGTATGCGGTAAAAAAATCCTCTAGTACGTTCATCATGGAAATCCAGCTAGCTGCTGTTAGCGCTTTTGAAACCACAACCTACTTTTCAAGTATGTTGGATTGCCATGCTGCAAGCGAATCATGCCGAAGGTGTTACGATTCCCGAGTTATGTCTGAACTGACTTCTGTCGTAAGCGTAGGGGCTCTAACGCCCCCGCTAGCAGCCTTGGCTGTCCCTGGGACACCACTTCAAGCGTGGCCAGCGTGGAAAAAGTCGTATATGGCATTTCTTACTGCGACCGTGCTGGATACTGTGTCGGCCGCTCGTAAGAAACAGATCCATCTCACGATGCCCGGAACGGAAGGACAACGCATCGTCGATGCGTTTTGCCTCGACGAGAAGCCGGTTCCTGAAGGAGCCGATGAGTTTTCCTCGTTCTCACTGTTCTCGAGAAGCATTTCGAGTTTTCGGGTTCCGTATGCTGGAGCGGAAAAAGCTGTTCAACAGGGTTCGGTGTCCGGGTGAATCGGCACGGAGTTTATTTCGGCGCTGCCTAGGCAAGGCTCTTTTTGCGCGTTTCGAGACTCACTCGGCACGATTCTTTCCAACGGTTTTTTGCTGGGTTTCGATTCTAAGCGAGTGCAGGACCACATGCTATGCGAATCTGTAAATGGACAGAACCCCACACTTGACAGAGCGTTGGGGCTCGCGCTGCAGTGTGCACACTTAGCTGTACACTCGCGCGATTACCACGCAGAGAGCGCTGTAACGTCTGGCGGCACAAGCAGAGATCCCGCAGTCGTGCACAGAGTTTAGCCGCAAGCAGCCGGTCCAGCGCCAGAGATCGAGGATGGCATTCTCTAGCCATCGTCTTCCTCGAGCCCCGGCCAAGGTGGCTACGCCGGCCTCCCGCCTGGGCATTACCATGGCAGCTGCCCTGTCGCCATCCGGCCTCAGTTCTTGGCCGCCCAGGGCTTCTGGACATGTGCCCAGATACCGGGCGTATATGCAACAGCGAACAAGCCGGGATCTTCCGGCTTCCCGGAGGGCTGAGACAGCAAGAGCCGACCTGCCGACGTGTTGGTTTTGCGACCCGCGAAGCCACCCCCGGAGGCTGTGCCCGGCACGACGGGCCTCGTGCTTCCTTTGTGGGAAGACGGGCCTCTCAGCGGCCGTCTGCTTTAGCGGTTTGCAACCGCCAGCCCCGTTCGTCCAGGATCACCGGCAAGCAGCTTTCCCGGGTGCGAGGGTGCGGAGCGCAAGGAAACCGGCGCTACCGAAACCGAGCGTTACGAGGGGGCGTAACAGTGAGCGCCGTCGAACCAGGGACATTTAGTATTTAAGAAGGGAGGTGACCTCCTGTGTATCCGGGGGCCCAATCCTGAGGCGACGCAGGAGTCTGGAAGGAATGCGAGACGTGGCGTTATATCTGCCCGCGAATATCGATACAGAAACCGAGAAGGCTAAGAATCTAAATCGCCTGGTGACCTACTTAAGACGTAGAACTTCTG
The DNA here is from genome assembly GCA_037355805.1 of Ixodes ricinus. Lineage (NCBI taxonomy): Eukaryota > Metazoa > Arthropoda > Arachnida > Ixodida > Ixodidae > Ixodes > Ixodes ricinus. The sequence goes on from JAZHYW010016377.1 coordinate 109,107, forward strand.
CCGCCAAAGCTCCAAAGGTAGGCCGCCAGGCGGTTCCGATGATGCGGGTCGACAACGACGCTACATTGCCGCTGCCGGGAACAAGAGACCGGCGGCTCTCAGAGACAAAGAAAGACAGGTCCACGTTGTGCGGAAGCTAGGTCTTATGTAGGTCACCAGGCGATTTAGATTCTAGGTCTTTTCGGTCTCTTTATCGATATTCGCGGGCAGACAGAACGCCACGTCTCGCTTTCCATCCACACTCCTGCGTCGTCTCGGGAGTGGGCCCCCGGGTGCGAAGGAGGTCACCTCCATTCTAAAATATTGAATGGAACGAAAATAACAAACTCAATTGATGGTAGCAAGTGCTACGACCTGTTAACTGTATACATTTCTACATTATGCTTCGTCGTCGAACGCGCCAACGCACTGAACCACAGATGACTTGGCCGCCCTCGTCCACTAGACAACGGAGGCCATTTCTGGCTCCTTCGCCTCAAGCTTGGGAGCTGCCCTGCTTCCAATCGCCCACGCCCTGGCCAATCTCCCCCGAACGCCAAGCAATCTCAGCAGTGCCTGTCGCAGGACTCTGAACGCAAGCTATTTGAACGTCAGCACGGTGTGCTGGAACATCCACAGACGCGCCACAAGATCGCTTTAGTATCTCCGGAGCCCTCCCCCCCCCCCGCACCCACCGGAAGCATAGCTTCCATGGGAATAATTTCTACGAGAGAAATCAACGCGATCCGATTACCTCCGGTGGAGCCCCTACTGCCCATCCCCGGAGCGAGGGCCCGTCGAGCCTACGACGTTCTGCGCCGCCTCCCCCAAAACACCAGGAGTCTCTCCACGAGAGGTTTACGAGATATGGCATTTTTACCCGTACCTGTTCTACAGAGACACCATGCTGCCCGAACACCAGCACCTTATTCTTCATGGACTGTAGCTCTTCCACGTCGCCGCGAGAAGGCACTGGAGGATGGCTATGCTATCCCAGACATCCATGCTCGAGTCCGATGTCTTCAGAAAGCTCCACGACCAGCCACCTAACCAGCCTCGACACGGACGCGGCACGTTTCGTGCCCCCGCAAACACGAGCTACCGCCCAGGCACGACGTCCAGGAGGCCCCTACTTCAAAGTGAGTCCTGCAGCGATCCTGGGTCTTCGAGACCCACCAGTGCCGTCATCGACGGCATAAATTTCCCCTCGACGCTTCTAGACGTTTTCCCGGTCGAGGACGTTCTCGCCCTTACATTTTGCGAGGCTGGCGTCTCGGCCGACCTTGCCCATTCTTGGTCTTCAACCGAAGAAGATGACCGATTGGATTCTGACTTGACGGCCACCGCCACCGAGAGAATCCTTTAGTCGCTCAGCAGGACCGACAGCGTCATCGCTCCCCATGGCGATGACGACCTTTTCGACAACTACGATAGCGAGGAGGAAAACCACACCAACACAAAGGAACACTCTACAGACAAACAATGTGACGTCCAAGGCTCCGAGACTGACCTGGGTGGCACTGCCTAAAGTTTGAGAGCGACGGAACCTGCGCCGCCGGTCCGGTCGACCCAGCAGGCACCTCAAGTCGACTGGGCAGTGTTTAGTGAGGTATTTAGTTTTCACGGGCCGACCAATTTCAGTGCACTTCCCATTCGATGCATGAAGGGCTCTTGCTTCACGGCCCGCTCCCCTCCCCATGACCAGGTCCCCACGATCGATGCCGCCGTAACCAACATGTTGGCGGCCGGCATCATTAAACGGTCCTCACATAAACCCTACCTTAACCCCGTCGTCCTCGTCCCCAAGTCAGCCACCGAGTCCCGCTTTGTTTTTGACTGCACCGCACTTACTCCTCACCTCCCGGCACCTCCGTTCCGCCTTACTCTGCCACTCCAGGCAGTCAAAACAAACCCCTCCCGCCCCAAGCGTATATGGTGAAGCTCGACCTTGACTAGGCCTTTTACCATATCGCGCTTCATACCAACCTCCCGGAACCTGACGACATTTAGAGAAGGCCGCCGTTACTACCGTTCTTGTCGTATGCCCTTCGGGATACGCCCGGCGCCGTTTTGCATGCAGCTCTTTGCCACAGCCATTGCCATAAATGCGCACGCGTAGACTCTTGGCTTTGGTCTCACATAAACCTCTTTTTGTGTGCCCATTCCCACCTGAGACAAGTTGGCTAGACATTAAAGTTGGCGCCTACGGTGCGCCTCCCCTACAGCATTTGCTGCGGTCAGAAACTAAGCGACACGAGCCTAGAGCCCACGCGACGCATGGCTTTTCTTGGGTTCAGGCTCGACACATCCGATGACACCATTTCGCACACGCCAGAACGGCTTCGAGAAATTCCTCTTGTCCTTCGCTCGCTGGAGCGCCCCCTTCCCCTCAAGGCACTCCAGTGGGCGGCGGACTACTTGGCTTCTTCGTCTCCTTTTTAATAGGGTTTCAGACCAAAGTGCTGTTTCAACCAACTGGTTTCCCTTTCTTCTGCGGGGTTGGTCGACTTTACTGTACTGCCAACCGCTCCACCGTCCCCCGCTACCCAACAGCGTATGGGCAGATGCCTCCAGAGTCGGTTTCGGCGTAGTCCTCGGGGACTGTGCACAGGCAATCATCGACCCTCTGCCGAGGCCAATATACCTCTTGGAGGAACTCGCCGTGTTGTGGTGCGTGTGCATTGCCGAGAAAGTGACTTCTACACATGGATAGAATGTACTAGAAAGGACAAGTGGGGCCACCGGAGTTCTATTTGTGCACCTCCACATGAGGAAAAAAACAGCAAATCCAAGCCACTTAGAGTGGCTTCATACACACGCGCGCTTTTGCTTGAGTGGTGACATCTCAGCCATTTTTCCGCCCAATCGTTTTTTACGTATTTTGAAGGGCGCGCAATCCGGTGTCAGCCAGTTCGAGCGCGTAGCTTTGGCTAATGCAAAGATGCTATTTTACCGCCCAAGTCACGCTCCGAGTGCGCGAGCGTCACCCGCTGGCACATTCAGGGCAACAATGAATGTCTTCACCCTGAGAGTAGAAAGATATGCTAGGGCAATCCTAAAATCCACTTTCGCCTCGCATAGCAGCACCTCCTTGAGGCGCTACGGAGCTGAAGGGATTCAGATTAGCTGTTTTTTTATTAATAAAACGCTTTACGTTCCAACGCCATGCTCGACCGGCACATTGGTCAAGGTCATAGAAACAATGGAACGTCGAGCTATATTTTTTATACAACCTAGACGTCAGGCGTCACGTCATTACATAACGTCACCGCGACCTCACTTTTCGTCATATCGCCATGCGACATCGCGACGACGTCTTGACATCAACGTCGTCATCGGCGTTTACAACGTGCGTTACACGACATCAAGACTTTGTTCTGACGTCATATTGCGTTGACAACGACGTCGATGTCAACGTTGACGTTCATGACGAGGACGGCATGCAACTTGAAGATGGCGGCATCTTTAATAATGCGACGTCATAAAGACGCTTGGTGTCAGGTCGTCGACGTCATTCTCTACATGACGCACATCGATATCACGACGACGTCACGACAACTTCACGACGTCGACGTCATCGCTGACGACGACGACGTTACACGACCTCACGACTTTGTTGTGACGGCACGTCGACGCTGATGTTGGCAAAGACGACGACGTTACACGACGTCAAGGCTGTACAGTATGACCAATATGACCTTGACGTGGGTCGCCGCTCGCTTCGATCGCAGCGAAAGTGGCGCTGCGGTCGAAGTGGCTTTGTTCCACCTGATCGCTTTCCACGTTTTGAGGTGCAACTGAAAGCATGAGCGGAAACTGTAGCTCGCCCCACTCGCTCGTTCCTATACTTCGTTTCAGCTTAAAGTCCAGACGCAGCCGATGCTACAAGCGCGAGCATGTGGCCCTGAGCAGTGCTTGCACTGCACGAGCACGTGAGCATGATAGAGACGCTGAAAGCCCGGAGCTCGCGCTTGTAGCATCGGCGGCATCTGGACTTAAGCTGAAACGAAGTATAGTGCACTCTAACACGGACAACAAGCTTTGGCTCTTGCGCTGGGCCGCGGCCATGAACGAGCTTTGTAATGGGCTATTGGCAGTGCCGTTTTTCTTCTTTCTTTAAAAAGATGCGTCAATAAAATGGGTACCAACGCACATCAACCTCACCTAGAAGGAGGTCTTTGGAATCCTCAGCCGAGCCTCGCCGTTGCGCGCGCTTGACACGCGGTGGTGGGTCGGCGGGCCATCGAATCCTCGCGATCACGGTGCGAGACATATTTTCCTTCTCTAACTGAGCGCGGCGGAAGGAGCGAGGAAGGGTCCGAAGGGTTTCCCGAGTTTGTTTAGATTAAGGTGAATCCAATGACCTAAGTGTCGTTACACTACAGCGTGCTAGAATACCGGGTAGTGTGAACTTGTGAGGCTGCGCATTGTGAACTTGTGAGGCTGCGCGTGTAGACAAAAATCACGTCGATGGACTCAACAGGAAAGAAGAAGTCACTGCTCTCCGCGCGTGCCTCTGCACGTGCTCTCGCACTCGGTGCACGCGCACAACCACCACCATACTGACCCTACTGCCGATTAGAGTGCCTTCATACACACGCGCGCTTTTGCAGACAGACATGCAGGCACCCATTTGCTGTCTTACCCAAGCATCAAGGAGAATGCAGGGATTGGTGTTCCACGCGCCACACGCGCACGCCTTTCCTGTATAAATGATTCGAAGTAAATAACCAAAAGAAAGCATTGACGAACGCGCGTGCAAGATGCCATTTGTTTTACGTTTTTGCTTTGGAAAAATTACTACTGCTGAGGCCAGCACGTGCGGCGCGTGGAACACCATCCCTGCATTCTCCTTGATGCTGGGTAAGACAGCAATAGGTCTATTAAAGCCCCTTCATGTTTCAAAAGTAGCGCAAGGTTCGTCGATGCACGAGGCACGTGCAACGTGCAGCCTTTGGGAAGGTGATGGCGGCAGAGCGCAGCACTGATCTAGATTTCAGATGCCATGAATTTCCCAGAACTGGCGCGCTGCACGTGCCTCACGCATTTCTACAACAATGAATGGCGCCACTTTTCCCGGGATAGCGGGGCTTTATGCCGATGTGCCGGTGTCGACACCCATCGCAATCCACACAACACGCCTCACGCGAGCCGCTCCAGTCCCAACACAACCCCGTATTCTAGTACACTGTAGTGACACTTAACGTTACTGGAGAAGCTCAGTTTCACAGCTCCCTATTCTTGCCTGCAGAGGTGAGTGGCCCAGGTGGCGGTCACGAGAACTAGCGGCGCTGCAGTCGGATCTTGCTTCCCTGTCTCGCGCATTGTCTGCTACCGCTGCGTTGAGAGCTTAATTCCTTTCCTTTTATTTTCTTCCTTTCTTTTACTTCTATGTGTATAATAGCAAAAATAAAGATGAAGATGAAGTGTAATACATTACAGAGATCAGAGTCAGCGCATTGTGAGTGTTCTTTGTTTGAGTGTTTAAAATTTATTTCTCAGTGCGTCTGTTTCATTGCGCTTTGAAGTGTTAGTATAAATCAACAACTCGCCCAAGCTCAAGTATTGCTATTCAAACTTGACGGGCAAGACAATCCGGAAGAAAGACTCGACTGCAGAGCTGCTAGTTCTCGTGACCGCCACTGAGCCCACGTCGCAGGCGGAGCTGTGAAACTGAGCTTGCTCCCACTGCTTGCTCCAGTAACGTTGGTCACACTGAACTCTGCTCTGAAGCGTAGCTTCTATATGCGGCTCTAGGTTAAAGACACCACAATCCGATCCAATCCATTCAGGTTATGACGGACGATTCAGAGAAGAACAAGAAAATGGCGATGGACAATGCCACCGCGGAATTCGCCGTGAGCCCCATCAAATTGACGCAGATCGACGGCAATCTTTGCGTCGAGCAAGTCGTCTTCCCCGTGTCGGGCGCGAACCCGGCTTTCAGCAAGGAGCACGGGCCGCTGATCCGAAGCAAGACGGAATACGGACTCGGTGTGACGGTCGCCATTGTCCTGTTTATCACCCTTGTCTTTGGGGCGCACCAAGGGTGGCGTTATTTACGGTGTGCGAACGAAGATGAGAGGCACTGAACCCTCAACGCTGCGTCCCGACAGTGGCGAAACTTCGTGGCACGGCGTCGTTAACTCTACTCTGGAAAGCTCGCCGATAAGCAATGGAACATTCTCTGTTTTGGTATTTGACTGACAAGCTGATGCTACAGATTTGCTAACACGTTGTATTTTGGCTTCGAGAGCCACCGAAGAGTTTCAATATCTGACGTTTTATTACAATCGGAATATTAGTTTGTCATAAATCGTATGTGCTTGATTTAGTTTTTGTACAAAAAATTCTTTAAATACACTTTATTCACAAAATTGAGAAATTTGGTTCCGTTGGAATATTTAGAGCCGACGCTGCGACTCTTAGCCGAAGTACCAGCCTAGGGAAAGTTTATCGGATGTTGATTCCGGCGGGTGTACCCATAAGTTAACGGAGGCTTCGGGGAAGAACTTATGTAACTAAAACTAGGGTACATTAAAAAGAAATGACTGTAATATGTATATCATTTAGACCCAGCAAATAAAAAAAAAAAAAAAAAAAAATAATATATATATATATATATATATATATATATATATATATATATATATATATTAGAGCGTTTGTGTGTGATTCATTTATTTTAATTCTTCCAATGAGAACGGCTACAAATTAGGCTTACGATTGAGAGAGTTAAGTTTTTGGTTTTTCTGGCTCCACATCGTGAATAATTCAGCAATTTTCTTATTCATTATAATAAACATATTTTTACTTGGTTAGCTAAGGCGTTGAATCCTTAATTACAGACGTTCGAATATTGCCGAAATACCCTTGCACGATCACAACACTTTTCGGGACACTCCCTTAAAAGCCATAACCAAGTAGCGGGGTTATGGCTACTAAACTCGCAGCTCGTAAATCCTGTCTAAAAACTTTTAGATGCCAAGTTAACTCGGATTGCACAGTGCATGTTGTTTTACGTGCCTTGTTACCGTGAGCTCTGCAAAACCCAATGATGGTGCAGTTTGTTGCATGAATATTAAGGATACGAGTAGTCAGTCCGCTTCAAATTACCAGCTATGGAGGACAAAAGATCCGAAAATATCGAAAGTGCAAACCAGGCTTTTTTAAACTTTTATTGTGCTCTAGAGAAGTTCGTTTCTACGGACTCTTGGGCGAGTTGGGGATTCATCTTGAGGAGACAGCGCACAAAACAAGGACAAAACAAGAGACACACGAAGAGACAAACACAAGCTCTGACTTACAACTCCTTTGTATTGTTCTTCTACTTACTCTTCATGAAACTACACTTTAAATACCACGTAGTTATAAAATAAAACAAAGAAAAACTTTAAAAGTCTTCTTAGAAGAAATCGCAATCATCGAGCTAAATATTTTAATATTTTTTTTTTTCAGATAGCGTTAAAGATGGGCTACTGACACAATTATTTTCTAGGCGCGCAATCATCGCATATCCTCTGGCTTTCTCTGGTGAGCGGGATCCTACTCCTAGCTATGGCCGCACACTTCTCGAAATCTGCTGAACACCCGCAATCCCTGCAGTGGATGCCGAAATTTCCACAAATGACTTTGTGGGTGTTAAATGGTATTCTTTTAATCGATCATTTAAACACAGGCCTGTTTGTTCAATAATTTTCTACCACAAGATAGTGGAATAGAGTAAACCACTTCTCCAGAGCAAGGCACAAATCATGTTCGATGTTTTTTGCTCAGCCAAATTGCCGTTGTGTTGAGTGATTTACTTCCCTACACAAGCTATAAAGTTGTTTGGTGCTGTAAAGGCAACTTCTTACCTTTTTATACCGTGTGAAACCCTTTGTATATAAGGAATAACAGCTGTCTTTTTCTCTTTAACACTAAACTTACATTTTTTGAGTTCACCCCTTCTTTTTGTGAAGAATATCTTCTGCTACTGCTGTTAATAAGTATCCCAGGCAGCACAGACACGTTGAAAAGACGTCGAAAGAATGTGATGACGCCAGGAACCACATGTCGAAAGAACGTCGAAAGTCTGAACGTCAGGTCCCTTCGACGTAATATGGAAAGGCTAATGTCTGGAAAAAAGGGTGGATTTTACGTCGACATAACGTTCCACTTAACGACCTTCGAACGTCGAGTTCACGTTTGAATTGGACGGGAAGTCAAGTGATAATGTTATATCGACGTTGACACAATGTCCCATTTAACGTCGAGTATACGTCTAACCTAAACGGGATGTCAATTGAAAACCTCATCAACGATAAAATAACGTCCCATATAACGACATAAAATTTTGAGCGCGCGTCTGTGATAACGTCATGTCAACATTGAAATAACGTCCCATCTAACGACCATAAAACGTCTAGCATACGTCTAGACTGAACGGGATGTCAATTGACACCGGTCTCGACATGGGTCACCGTGGAACAATGGAGTCAACCGAATCTGGTGGCTTCGTTGCTCGAAGGTATGTTCGCGAAAGCATGTATATTCGGACGAAATAGCCCATTTGCTAAATCTCCCAAGCGCCCCGGCCCGCTGTCAAAGAATCGTGCGTGTTCTTCCTTGCGATGGGTAATTTCGACCACTTCCATGGTTAGACAGTTTCGGGTGTAATTCGGAGTCACCCTAAACAAGCGTCCTATAGTGCCCAAGGACCTGTCATATCACTTTTAAGATTTCTCGTCAATGACAACGTTTTCGATACTGTGCATGCTGTCCACCCTTCAACCTGACTCAGCTGCAGAAATCTCTTACATTATTGTCAATCTGTTAAAGCTTCAAAGACGCTGATATTAAGTTAGAAACGATAAAATGCTGTTAACAGCCCCGCTGACTCCGAGCTAAATCGTGGCTTTTGTTATTGTGAATTTTCGGCTTTTAAGCAATTCCTGCTAAAACAACATTCACGAGAATGATTATATTGTAAGAGATTTCAGCAGCTCAACCAGGTTGAAATGTGGATTGCATGCACAGTATAAAAAATGCTGATATTGACGAGAAATTTTAGAAGTGATGTGACAGCACCTTGGGCTCTAAAAGGCGTTTGTTTAGGGTGATCAAGGTGTTCACTCAGGCACTATTGGGACGTCTCGCGCTCAACGTTCAAAGAACCTCCCCCAAAAAAACCGTAGAACTGACGTCGAATAATGTCGATGACGTCAAGGTGTTACTCAGGACACTGTTGGTACGTCTCGTGTTCCACGTTCAAAGAACTTCCCGGAGAAAACGTAGAACTGACGCCTATTATTGCCAATGACGTCAAGGCGTTGCTCAGACATTGTTGGGACGTCTCGCGCTCAACGTTACAAGAACCTCCAAAAAAACGTAAAAAATGACATCGAATATTTTCGATGACGTCAAGGTGTTGCACAGGACATTGTTGGGACGTCTCGTGCTCCACGTTCAAAGAACTCCCGGAGAAAACCTGGACCTGATGTCTATTATTGCCAATGACGTCAAGGTGTTGCTAAGACATTGTTGCGACGTCCTGCTCTCAACGTTCGAAGAACCTCCCGAAAAAACGTAGAACTGACGTCGAATAATGTCGATGACGTCAAGGTGTTGCTCAGGACATTGTTGGGACGTCTCGTGCTCAACGTTCAGAGAACTTCCTGGAGAAAACGTAGAACCGACGTCGATTAATGTCGATGACGTCAAGGTGTTGCTCAGGACATTTTTATGACGTCTCGTGCTCGACATTCAATGAACTTCTCATACAAGACGTCGAACAGACGTCGATCACTGTTGAAGACGTCGAGGTGAAGCTTTTGACGTTGTAACTACGTCGCGTGTTTGACGTTGTTGGAACCTCTCATTTGGACGTACCAATGCCGTCGATAAAGGTTTGTTAAGGACTTCGACGTCGCCCAACTGCGAGGACCTTATTTCGACGTCAACTCGACGTCTTGTGCTGCCTGGGATATAGCGTACCTCGCCGATTGTAACCCAGAAATTTGTGCAAAATCTTACTTTGAAAGCATGATGGCATTACTTGCTAAGGCAATTGATGAAGCAAGCTTTACTATGCCTCTTTTTACAAGCTTCGAATGTGCCGACTGGAACTAAATGGGAGGTCTCTTTCCTCGTGGTTCGTATATCCAGCGCATGTGATTCTGTAACACAGATAACCGAAAATCCAAGAAGCGTATGGACCCTTCTTCCGAAGTTCTTGCGATAATTCTGGTGGGTTTCGAAAATTCTTAAAACATGATTGGACATTAATAACCTTAAGGTGTAAGTCGGTGTCTGTGCCACTTGTGAAGTAATGGTGGGTATAACCAACAGGTTTGGGGGCTACCGTTAATCTACGCTATAAAACGAGCCGAGAAAATCAGTGTCTGCAAAGAAGATGCTTAGACTTCCACCGAATGTGGATTGAAATGGTAGATTTTAACTTATGAAGTTCTAAGCAGCAGCTTACTTTTTGTAAACAAATGAGACCAACACACTTGTCAGGGTCAACGGCGGCCGAATTCGCAGACGATCTAGTTAGCGACGCTTGTAACGTGTGGCGCTATCTCCCGATATGCATGCGCTGCGAGCAGGTGATGCACTTTGTCGTTTGCTCGCGGCGTCTATCAGGAGCGCCAGGCGTGACAAGCGTCGCTAACCAGGTCATTTTAGTATCCAGCAAAGCCGTTCATGTGGAGAGAGCTTGGCGCATGGGCGGAGCTTGTTGCCCGCTAGAACAAGGGCATTTCGCGATAACACAAAATGACGTTACTTATTTATCTTCTTCCTCGGCGCCTCGTCCTGTCTGCTTCTCTCCTCGTGTCCTCGTTGTTTTGGCGCCTCACTTCAAGCATGTACAACACAGCCAACTAGCCCAACTCGCCGTTCTACTTCTTTCTCTTCTTTATTCCTGAGAAATCGCATCGAGTTTCTATGAGTCGTAGCCCCAAAATGATGAACGGAAGTAGTCATCCCTTGGTTGTCAGACGACGCTGCTGTGGATGCCAGGCTGTCGAAATATTCTCAAGTCCCAACTATTTCAGTATAAACAGTTCTGACCCAAGTAGCACTCCATTGTTAGGCCAGCATGGGCCCGCCACTGGCAGAAATTGGCCCCAATATTTGCCTAACGTTGGTTTTCTTGAAGCGCTACCCGATCCAATGTTGGACCATTCACTAATGGCAATGTTGGACCACGATTCGACCAATACTTCAACCAATATTGACCGTCATTCATGCCATCCTAGGACCGCCTCTTAACCAACATTAAAGCCAACGTTGGGCCACAATTTAACCAACACCTAGGGCATCATTGGACCACTACTGGTTGTGGGTCTTGCAGCCAATATTGGTATCCAAGTTTATTCACTGGCTTATATATTACTTGCTCCCAACCTTATACTCTGGGTATTTCAATTTCGGCATCCGATTATAAGCGCCGGCTGCACTATTTTCAGATTATTTTTCGCGGGCATGCAGCTTTCTTTTTAGGTGTATTTCTATGTTCAGTGAAGATATATATTTAGATTTGAAAAGAAAGCTGCAGTACACAAGCGACATTCACTGTAGAAAATCTTAAGTCGATATTACATGCAGGTAGATAAAAAAAAGTATGCAATACAAAGTGCACCGTCATTTCATTTTATTAGGAATTTCTATTAAAAAATAATTAAAAAATGAAAGCCGTTTACAACTCCCTGTAACGCCGAATTAGAGCGCAGCTCTTGAGGAGGAGGGGAAGGCACGGGGGGGGGTCACGTGACCTTTGGGGGGGGAGTCACGTGACCTCGGGGAAGGGGGGGTCACGTGGCCGGGGGTCACGTGACCTCGAGGGGGGGGCGGAGAAAATTTTCCACTTAATCTAGCGGGTAAAATTTTCCGCTAGATTTAGCGGGATTCACTGAACGTAAATACCCTGATATATAAAAAAATGAATCTGAAACGATTTGCGCGTGTTTTAAACAAACTACTCACAAAAACTCCCTGCATGCAACACTGTGCGCTTTGCATTGTGAGACCTCTTTGGCCATGGAGAGGAGTGACGTCATATTGATTTCGAATGACCGGTTGACAATGTAGTTCATCTCAGCACTCCATGAAAATAAAGCAAGCGCTGGCTTGCATTGCCCCCATTGATCTTCGCGAGAGTCCTCGTCAGAACAGAAACCTCCAGCAGCTGTAAGGACCTACCTAGATTTAGCGAGGAGCCTGTTGCACGTTTTGGACTCCCAGGCGACTAGGGAAAAGGAAGTGACGTAGGTGTGAATGAACCTATCTTAGTAACACCACTCATCGCGTCATCAGCGACTCCACCAATAAACATCCAAAGAGCGTTGTTGACGTCACTTTCTTCTCCCTAGTCACCTGGGAGTCCAAAACGTGCAACATAGCCCCCCAGGAGTGTGGCCGCCCGTGTCCCACACCTTGAAGGAGGTCTGTCTACCACTCCAAAGAGCAAAATAATCATCCCGGTTCACGAATCATTTAAGAAGCCTCTAGAACACTGTAAACAGTATGATCGGCCCAGTAAACTTCTTCCTTTCTTTACCTGTGCACGAACTCCGGTACGTCGGGGGCCCAAGAAAAACGTGCCCCAGCATTCTATTCGTATTGGTAAGAAGCACCAAAAATTTAAGAAAAATACCTTCCTTGAATATGCATGCCCTGTGTTTGTTCGTGACAGGATGACGCGAATTGACGTATGGCGAATCGATACTGAAACTGTTGCCACAAGGTGCACAAGACGCCTTGCGCGGCACTATGCCGCTAGGATAACTTTGATATTGTAAGAGGTGGCAAAAAAGCAAATTGTTGAGTGTATCTTTATAGAGCCGAAGTTAGTCTGCCTCAGTGGGCGTCTGGTGCTCTCAGCTGTAGATAGGCCATTTAGCCAGTGCAGGTAGAATCGCCGGCCTGAGGTCTTCAACGTGCACTACGCAGTAGTCGTACACGACCGCATGCCGGTCGTGCGGTCGTGTTCTGCAGCGGTCGCTGCAGAACCCAGGATCATGGTGCCCAGGATCCCTGGGTCACGGCCTGGAGTTCTGCAGCGCGAGCTTTCGGTCCGCGTGCTCCGAGCTGGTGTCCGCTAGCCTACCCGGCCACCGATACCCTCCAAGCGGTAAAGCCCCTTGATAAAATTCAGTCCTTCAAGTACCGCCAACCACTGTCACGGAAACACGCAATACATGTGCCACGAGCGGTTGCTTCGCCGCCATTCACTTCCAAGGGCCGCTCATTTCAGTGCAGCGCCGTCATTTCCTTCCAAAATTCGCTCGAGACACCGGCCTCGTGCGTTGGCGCACTTGACGCTGCTTGCAAGACAAACGCAAACACATCGAGGGGCTTTTGCATAAGGTCAATTCAGTTAAATTTGCTGTTGATTTCTCCACATGTGTTCCAGAATCTCATCGTGTTCATTCTGCCATGCGCCAGAATAAAGGAGAGAAAAAAAAACAAGAACAACGATCACGAGACCCCAAGGGCTCACGCGGTGCACGCTACTGCGCTCGACGGGCAGTTCAGTGCGTTCCCATCCCGACATCTTGTGCCTTTTTCTTGGATACTTCCCTCGGACAATGACAGACGCCCCTGCGCCAGGGCCTCCGGGTGCCCCAGCCCGACAGCTGATCCCCGTGGCGGTGGCAGAGGAGAAAGAAGAGGAGGAAGACGAGCGCCTCAAGGCGGTTCCACTGCAGGGATCAGGAAGCACCAGCTTGCTGCTCATCCTGTGCGTCTCATTCACCTTCATTGTCATCTGCTCCACGGTTCTCTTCTTCGTGGTCAAGAAACAGGTAGATGCTTCAAAACAGATTACGGTGCAGACGTCGCCAACGCCAGTGACACCCGCGTCTGCCGACGCAAACGCAACAATGGAGCCGACGGGAGCGCACACACCGGCGGTGCCGACTGTTCAGGGGATGGGACCAGACGACAATTCCGAGGAGCCCGCGACCCCCGCAACTCGGTCAGAGACGGACTGATTAATGAGTGGACGGAACGCTTTTCGAGCATGTGATACGAAAAAGAAATTTGAGAAACTATAGTCATTTAGTGTGAAAAAAAGAAGGCGGCACGGCAATGCCGGCACAGCTCTTGAAAGATGAGTCTGTCATGTGTCATTATTCCGCAGGGCGTCATTTTGGGGAGTATTTGGAGCGAGTTTTTGTGACCGTGTGCAATAGCACATCGGCGATTTTAGTATAGACTGCAACCGGAGCGAAGAGCGAATATCAGTTTCCCGTCAAACTCGTCAAATACAAAATAGAGACCTTTAAATCAGTCGGCATACTTATAGCAAAAGAAAGCTGAACCGTGCAAGGTGTTTTGACTGGAAATAACTGGAAGGCGAAGAAGAGAAGCAGTGCGACCTTTTCCGACCTTTCTCCGTCCCTGTCAAATCAGGAGCTGAGAACGCTCTGGCTATCACCATGACCAAATATACGTCTTTCTAATACCCCTGTCAAGGAATATGCAAACAGGCGGCGTGGTTCATAGTCTTTAGTCCGTACTAAACTGGAGATATGCAGCCTCTATCTGGGACCCCGGTATCACCCTTTCATCCGCTGTTGAGTCCATACAAAATCGTTCCGCTCGTTTCATCCTCTCGAACTATCATCGCACATCCAGCGTCACATCTATGAAAGCACCCTTTCCTTGCCTAACCTCTCTCTTCGCAGGAAAATATCCCGGCTTTGTCTTTTTTCAGAAGATTTTTCACTCTAATAAAACACTTCGTCAAACATTATTCTTAGAACCATCTTACATTTCGCTACGAACTAATCACCATCTAAAAGTGGGCGTCCCCCAGTGTAACACCTCATCTTTCAATGCCTCCTTTCTCCCTCAGACATCTATAGATTGGAATCGCCTTCCTGCACCCATAGTCTCAATAACTGATGCTACTGATTTTAAAATTTCCATTACCTAGTTTTTTGATGTTCAATAACTTTTATTTTATGTCTTGCCTTATGTATCGTTAATCTCATATGTTTCCGTTTAGAAAAACCCACTCCTCTCTGTAATACCTTTGGGCCCTGAGAGAACAATAAATGAAATGAAATGAAATGAACGTCTCATCGCTCGGTCAAAAAAGCTGGACTCCCTCTCCTTCCTTCAGTTTGAACACGACAGCGAGCTGTCGCCAACCATGGTGAGTCTGAAAGAAAAAGCGATGTGACTTGTCCACCCTCTCTCTGTCCGGCGCATTTGGCTGCATCCGGGAGTTGGGCCGGTCGCCCGGCTGCGCCACTCGTCTCCAAGCAAGTCTTGCGAAGGCCACGCCAGGCGAGGGGAGAAAGGGCAAGTATTAGAAAGGCTGGGGAGGAAGAGAGAAACCTCCTCTCCTCTCTAACCTTCCTAGTGCTCGCTCCTTTCTCCACTCTCTCATCTCGCCTCCCTAGCTCTCGCCCTTTCTCTCTTCGCCTGGCGTCGCCTTTGCCTGCACTGCTCACAACTAGTGACCAAGAGCATACCCAAACTTTGACCTCTTCTCCACCCCGCTTGTGACCATTGTGACCGTGATTGGTAGCATCCAGTGGTTTCGTCATGGTACACGTCACGGGGCGGGGCGCCGTGGCTCGCCGTGATGTGTCCTGGCGAGGAGTGAATTCACCCCGGCATTTTTGACGGAGCGTGACATGTTCATGGACCACGGCACCAGTTTGCATACCCCTACAGACGGGCTAATATAGTGTCGCTTCGAGCGAGTGCACTTCGGCTCACCGAAACTTACTTCAAGTGTGTTGGTGCTACGCGGTAGAACCTGGTCTATTACAGAAACGATGGCAATGGTAATAGTTGAAGGGATAGGCATTTTAAATAGTGAAATATACGCGTAAATCTCGGCGTAATATTTTAGCCTCCGTTTGTGAAGAACGTTTTCAGTCATTGTTGGGCTACTTTACGTATTAAGGCAAAGGTTTCTCTCTCGCTCTTACGGGTTCGCAGAAGCGCCATGTTGCATTCGTTTCAAAAAAAAAAAAAGTGGCCGGCGTGTGTTCCAAAAACTTGAATCTAGAGAATTTCTGTAGTATATTGCTTTCGTACAGTCCTAAAACAAATGCAGATTTTATAGTTCTTCTGTAAAATAGCGATTATTTACGCAGCTTTATTGTTTTAGAGCGCAGCTCTTAGGCGCCCGTTTCGGGCTTGAGCGGCGACGGCGTCGGCGTCGCCGTAGGCGTAACCGCCCGAGGTCATGTGACCCCCAGGTCACGTGACCCCCCAGGTCACGTGGCCCCCAGGTCACGTGACCCCCCTCCCTCGAGGTCACGTGACCACCAGGTCACGTGGTCCCGCAGGTCACGTGGTCCCCCAGGTCACGTGACCCCCTGAGGTCGCGTGATGATGATGACGATGACGATGCGGATGCCGATGACGTCATCAGTGACGTCACTGATGACGTCATCGGCATCCGCATCGTCATCGTCATTATCATTGATGACACCATCAGTGACGTCAAGTGACTCCCCTGCGGCCATGTGACCCCCTTCCCCCCCCTTTACCCGAGGTCACTTGGCCCCCTCGTACCCTCCCTCCTCCTCCTCAAGAGCTCCGCTCTAATTCGGCGTTACAGGGAGTTGTAAACGGCTCTCACTTTTTATTATGCTTTTTTTCTTCCTCTCACACAGCTATGATGACTAAAGTCCCTTGATAAAAGTCACACCTACAAGTAGTGCCAAACATTGTCGTGGAAACGCGTAAGATTGGGAGATTGATTTAGTTTTATTGGCGCAAATGCGACTAAGGCTACAGGGGTGCTATTCTGGTCGCAAACGGTACCTTTCTAGTTGTGACGTATCGAGAAAGAAGGGGCGGAGCCTCAAACTAGAAAGATTCTTGTTTGAGGCTCCGCCCCAACGTTCGGGTTCACGCACGCGGTCAGCTAGAAATTGACGATCCCCCTACGTCGCGATGACGTGTCCACGCAGTTGGGGCGCAGAAATCCCCGCATTTCCCCCTGTTCTTTTTGTTATCTTCTTTCTTTCCTCCGGGAGTTAGAACGAGCGCATAACAGAGAAAAAGCTACCTTCCGGAAAATGGAAGGAAACAGAGAAAAATAATATTATCCTTTTATAAAATACGAAAGATTATTTCAATAATTATGACGTAAAGTAAATTTTGCTAAGATATCTCTGCTTGTTTTCTCGAAGTCTTTCGCTACGGTCTTTGAAAACAAACATGGCGAAAACCGCGGTAACGACCTTGTGGTGTTTGTGTCTCGTTTGCGTCGTTGCTTTCCCTGTTTCTGCACGATACGTTGGCATTACGAGAAGAAAATATTATGTGAAGGCACGCTGCAACACCGATCATCCTTTGTGAAGCCGCCGTGAACATAAGCTGCAAATGAAATGTCCTGTTTGCCTGTGAAAGAGACTCCAAACTGACGACGACTCTGTGGTAATATATGACAAGTCATGAGATCGACGCAGAGTGCACCGGTTGTGAACATGCTGTGGATGATGCAGGAAAGTTTCTTCGGGCAGTTTTAATAATGCTTTGCACCCTTTGCTCACTGCAGTGATTACGACGGTAGTCCCCATAAGCCATGCTCTTCTCTTTCGGCGCCGAAGAAATGGAGGCGACCGCGTAATCTCGGGCAGTCTTTTTTACGTATTTTTTTATTTGCAGAAAAGCTCGTGCAAAAAAATAGAAAACGCGTTTTTACACGTCCCTACATAGGTACCTCGCTATCCCATTGGCTTCATTGCGCGTGACGATTCAACGCTATTTGCCATGGAAACGTTCGTGAAACTAGAAAGCCTCTGTTTGCCGCTAACAGTCGTTTTCGAGTTCGGGCTGTGACGACAAAATGATCGTAAGAACAAGAATGCACGGCGACTATTTGCATTGTTTTGAACTCGACAACGGTACTACTTAGCGAGTAGCATCACCTAAACGAAGTCATGAGCCGCGATGCATCGTCGGATCGACATCGCGCTGGCGATTCAATGCATCTGCCATGACACGTCGCACACATGTTTCGTGCTCTGGATAGCGCATACGGCTGCGAGCGAGCTCTGGGTCAACTGAGCACAGTGAGCTGACATTCAACAGTCTCCGTAGCAACACTTGCGTAGTGCATGACGCATCTCGCTAGTTGAAATACGTGACAAGTATTCTAAATCAGTCGCTGCGATCTTGTGCACGTGCCGCACGTGCGTGTTGTGTTCGAAAGCGAGCAAAGCATGCGCAATATGCATGACACTGACAAGTGGCACTGGCCTGACTCCTGACAGCGCTGACGACGATTCTTACCGGTGTATTGACAAACGTGAGATCGACGCTGAGTGCACCGGATCTGACAAGGACTGTGCGCAGCATGCCGAAACGCTGCTTCGAGCGAGTACTAACAACGCTTGTGCTTCGTCTCTCGCTGCAGTGATCACGAGCTGAGTCCGCAGAATCAGCTCGTGTCTTTCGCCAGACGATGGACGCGACTGACCAGTCATCTTATAATTGCAAAAAGCTCGTGCGCAAGTAAACGAAAACTGCTTCCACGTTTTGAGCACGTCCGCTCACATGCGTACGTCGCTATCCCATTGGCTTCAATTGCGCTTGACGATTCAACGCTCTTTGCCATGGGAACGTTCGTGAAACTGGAAAGCCTCTGTTTGCCAGCTAACAGTCACTTTTCGAGTTCGGGTTGTGACGACAAAATGACGTAAGAACAAGAATGCACGGGACTATTTGCATTGTTTTAACTCGACAACCGTACCCTTGGCGAGAGAAACTCGAAAGAACATGGCCGCGATGCTCGTCGGATCGACCGCGGCTGGGGTTTGACATGCGATCGGTCACTTGATCAACGCGCACACGAATGCTTTCGTGCTGTTGGATGAGCCCATTCGGCGGCAGGACCGGGTCAAAGAGCACAGTGAGCTGGCGTTCAACGTCTCCGATATAACACTTGGCGAGATGCAAGACTTGGCTTCTATTTGTGCCGGTGTTATGAAGCTTGAAAGTGGTGGTGTTGTTGTGGCTCGGACGGTCGCCTTGCTGAGATTATGAATACGGTAATAGACCTTCATTCAGCGTTGCCATGCGTCAAGATTCAAAACCTCACCTTGACACAAAGTGAACAACGCTTCCGCGAGCACGGAGGCAGCAGCCAACGGTCTGAGAAAGATATGTGCCGCCGCCAAGACCGCCAGCGATCGCCCCAACGGCAAGAAAACAAACGACAAGCTCATTGAGGTTTGTGTAGTGCTGACTGCTGATTCAACGGACGACAAAGGTGAATAATGTAAAACGCAACGTACGTTTGCCAGCGTTTTGCAAAACTAACGCGTTTCGTTGAAAATTTAATTTGTGGAATTCGTTAACGCCTTGAAAGTTTGACGGGGACCGCATTGTGAACGCAGCCTTCACACAAGTGTTTTCTACAGTGTGTGCTTTGCCTGCATGCATATAAAGACAGAAACACTGCCTATATGGTGCATAAAATAAAGAAAATTTCGCTTATCTTGATAATGTTGACTATCTATTGAGTGCTCTTGATAGTATACTGGCGTAGCCAGGAACTTTTGAGGGGGTGAGGGTGGAGGGAGGTTGAGGTGGCTGGGATGTTCATGACTTCGGGTGTGGGGGGGGGGGGATTTGTGTGTATATTCTAGTGCCCGCCGGATTTGGGGTGGGAGGAGCGAAGCCCCATAATCCGCCCCCCTCCCCCCCCCCCCGGCTGGCTTCGCCACTCGATGATACCATAAGGGGAGCATCCTACATTCACAGGCTGCCATAAGCATGTGCATAGCCACTGAGCTCGTACCACAATGGCAAGATAGTTGCTGACATTCTTCACGTTACGTAGCAGTTCTTTTTTTAGTACATATGCTCGCTTTTCCTTCACACATCTACTCTGCTTCCGCTTGTCGTTTATGCTTGATGGTGATAAGTCAACTGTGCGTATTTGCTCTGCATCACAGGCAAATTTCAAAAATCAAGCTCACACTACTCTTTAATTTCAATGAGTTACTGTCACTTTTGAAACGACAATCTATTTAATTGGTATCATAACCTTTACATTAAACACACGTGTGTTGAATGTAGGACAATTGTATCTTTATTGTTTTTCTTGGTCACGGAGATGACAACCATCCACAAGATTGCACTGGCTAAACTTCTCGTCTACAGTGGGTAACAATGTTACCATACTCTGTCAGACTAAACTCCTGCAGTCTAAACAACTAACGATTCATTTTAGGACACACCTGTTCGTAGTTCATTGCAGGGCATAGAAAAGTGTTTCTTATGACTGTCCGATGACTGACATGCAATTCCAGAAGCTTGGTGTGAAAAGGTGAAATATCGAATTGATACAATAAAATGCCATCAGCAACCCATCCAGATTTTATTGCGTGATTGACAGTAGCTACAAACCGCAACAAATGGTAAACTGAAGACATAAGTACTAAGCGTGCACTAACTTCGAAGCGGTAGAAACCCTGAAGTTTTAACGTCAACTTACCACCAAGTTGTTAATGGCAAAGTGGTGTTTGCGTCAAAGTGTTGGAGTCCTTCAGAACGGTGACGGTCTCCTTCAGACCGATGATGATGGTTTCAGTTAGATTCTAGGTTCAGTCAACGCACCCCACGACGTCGATGTGCTTGTCGTGGTGGCGACAAAAGCCTTCTTTCGCACATGCCTCAGCTGCCTCGGTCCGGGGTTTTGTCGACCCAGCCGTCTCTTCCCAGCCGGTTGACAGCGACACTCGCGACGGCCGTCACGGCTCTGATCACCATCCCCTGGGCATTAGCTATGTGATCATAGGTGGAAACCGCGCCCTTGTAGTTCCCCGCTGCGAAAAATATCAGTGCGATTCAATTAGTCTGCTGCTGCTCGACGGTCATCATCTCTCATCGTCGCCGTCTCTCGTCGCGAAGCTGGTCACACTGCGATCACACGGTGCTTTTCGACAAGCGGCATTGTCGTCAGAAACAGTCGTCGTGCATCGCGAAGGCAACCGGGTGCTCGCGGAAAACCCGTCATTGTACGCGTTGGTCGAGAGATCGTTGCGCAACAAGCATCGCCGCCATTTTCTACGCTCTAGAATCCTGCCCAAAGCTTGTTCCCCTTCGTGCAATAGAAGCAGAAGTTAAAAGCACGAGCACATCACCCCGAACGATGCTTGCACGAACGTTGGCTTGCACTGCGCAAGCGCGCCTGCTCGACAGGGACGTTGAAAGCCCGGAGCACGTTCTTGTAGCTCCTACACCCGCACTAGCTCGCACTCATAGTGAAACAGAGAGTACGGTGTGTCGAGTAATACCGCAGTTAATCTAGTTACGCGACTTCCGCTATGTGCTACGTAGGTCGGACGTGGTCATACGTCACTTTGTCGTCACTGTCCGAACACGAAGAGCGACAGTTACGGCAAACGGTTGCTTTCGTGTTTCGCGAACGTTCCCATGGAAACCGCGTGGAATTATCGCGCGGGCTGTGGCCAATAGGAGCGCGCGGTTCGTAGGGGGAGGAGTTTTCGAGAAACACGAACGTGACCGTTTGTGACCAGAATAGCACCCCAGAATAGCACCCCAGAGCGCCAAAATCTGTGACTATCTTAAGAAATGGTTTCTAGCTAGATAACAAAGAGGGCTCTAGTGGCCAGTGATAGAATAAAATGATGGACATGAATCTGCCTATAATTAATGTGGATGAAAATTAAAAAAATAGCTAGGCAAGTTTAAAGTCGGCGTAAAAGTTCAGTGCTTTTTAAGAATTTAAAGACATATGTATGATTTATAAAAGGTTCATCTCCAAGCAGAAGAGCAAGGAGTAGTGGCATTTCTGCTGAATAAAACTAAACGAAGTGGAATTGGTAGTATCTGTGATATGCGGACGTGGCCTCTCACGTCGCTCACAAAGGTCCACTGTGCGTTCTCTTCGGCCTCAAACCGTTTCAACGAATTTGAGATCGTCGAAAGAGGCCTAAAATAACTTGAAACTCGAAGGTGAAGCGTTGTCTGCTCAAAGCGATAGGCGGAACGCACGGAGGAGAGCGCCTGATCGCATGGCGCGGGCGAACAGGACACTTCGAATCCGTACGGTTCGGAGGCTTGAAAGAAACTCGAGTTGCAGGACGACTCAATCTTTGACGTCACTGCAATTGCGCGGTTCACGCAAAAACTTCAAATTCGGCTTTTAAATTTTTTTTTACTTCAAAAATACTGAGTTTTTGAGTTTCGAATTTTGAGGGTAATGTCCAGCCATCATTTTCAATCGCTTTGGATAATACAAAAAATGATTTTGACCTGTCAGTGCCCGTTTAAGGGGAACGGAGTTTGCTACCGTTATTGGATTAGCTCAGTTACGAACTGCACTAATAGAGAGTTTTAGTAGATCGTTCCGATGACTCCGATAACGATACCCGATACTCCGCCGCCGCCTTTGCGCATGCATCGTATCGTTATCAGGGGTATCGTATATGCATCGGAACGAGCTACTAAAACTCCCTAATACTCCGTTTACCCTTACGCTGAGACTAGAAGCTCCACCTTCAGCGCGAGCTTTCTGCCCTTGCTAAAGCAGGGGACACGAGTGATGAAAACGGGCGCCGCGTGGCAGCGCGCGGCGGTATTCATTGCAACCGGTGCAGGTGTCCCTAGGTGTCCCCATTTCACTTAGACGTATGCGCCTCGCGGCGCGGCGCCGCTCCGATGTGGTCGGTCAGATATTTGCGCGCGGTGCGCCTAGCGGCGTGCGGCTCAGAAGCAACTACGGCGAGCTTTTGTTTGGTTCGGTTCGGTTTGGGTTCGGCGTTGTGTGCGTCTTAAACGTTCTCGTGAGAAGGTTCTAGTTGTCTTCGAAGTTATTCGAACTCCGAAGGGTGAGACTAAAGGTGCTGTGATATCACCATCTAAACTAGCAACACCCTGGTCTTCACGAACAGCAACGACGGTACCGAGAAGCAGCGGTATGACTCCGACTGAGATTGGTTTGGTGTTAGTGATTTAAGTTCAAGTTCGGGAACCTGTTGGCCGTAATGTCACTGTCAAAGCCGATAAAGGAGTTAAGACGAGGGGTGTAAAAAGAATGCGGAGACGGTGCGCTTTGTACAGGAGAGACATTTCGCGTCGTCAGGTTTGACAAGCCAGTCATTCAATGCCGCCGGGACACGAAGAAACGTACTGTGTGTATAGGAATTTCTCTGCTGGGTTAGTATTTAGGACTGTGTTGGTAGGTACTTACTCCCATGCGTAATGTTTTTATGATGCTTAGAGATAACACTTAGTCACTGCTCATTTCAATGTCATGGTCATAACGCCTGATAAATATTGCATTCGTTGTGACTTCCTTGGCATAAAGACAATTAAAGCATCTCCGTGTACTTTTGAACGAAACCGCCAAGTCTCCCATGAAAACTGGTTGCGCCTCAAACAAGCGATTTGCGCCAGCCTTTTCTGTTCAATTTGGGCCTCTTCGGACCCCTGAATGCCTTCGTAGCTGCGTTCTGGGGTCCTCAAACGTTTTGCGGTACGTTTTCTTCAGGACTCACACGCCGTGCGCCTTCAGTTGTCTCAACGAAGTTAGAAACACTGCATATCAATTTTTGAAATGAATGTTTATACAGTCTACGCAATCATTCATTAAAAGAATTTCAATTTTTTTGTCAGTTTGATAGGGTAGAAAAAAAAAGCCGACGCGGCGTTGTTAGTATTGTGAACATATATTTCTGCGGTAATGTTTTGTTCGACCTTATTGATTTAATAGTAATGGTAGCACAAGAACGTCTGCGCCGGTTTTATGTGTTTTATTTTTAATCTGAATACTTTAATTTGCGTTTTAGACATAAATAGTCGGTTTTAAAGCGAAGTACTGCCAGTCGCTCTGCGTTCGGTGCAAATGGTGGCGAAGAAATCATGTGCGTCGCGCGACGGACGTTTACGTGCATGTGCTTTGGATACAAAAATGTCGCCGCGTATCACGAGGTGGTGCATCACACGTAGCGCCGCGCGGCGTCGAGTTTCACCGCTGATGTGTCCACTGCTTAGCACAAGTGTGAACGCGCAGACACGCGCAGCAAAGCACTGCGGAAGCCAGCGAGCTCGCGCTGAAGGCGGACCTTCATGAGCAGTAACACCCCCGGCTTGCCTCCCGTTCTTCGACGCGCCGGAAGGGTCTATGGTAACTGCACGGTATTATGTGCAATGCGTACGTTTTAAAGCACACTGTCTAAATGACGCTTCTCCGTACTCTATGAAACACACAGTCTTAAAACGAACATCTCGATGACGCTTCAAACGGGGAGCGAAAGGGCGAGGGCACTGCTGCAGGCAAGTAGTCAGCCCTCACAATACCTGGTGCCCTCGCCAGTTCAACGGGGTGTTCCACCCGACGAAGACTATGACCTGTCCGAGTCGAAGGAAGAGGAAAAGATAGCCCGAAAACAACGTCTCTCAGTGCTCGTACCTTCCAACCCCACCCCATCTTACGAGGGCTTCCACGTGTGGAGAAAGTGTCCCTGCACAGACTACATAATCGCAGCATGGTTTGGCGTTTCAGGTTCTTTATGCCAACGGACCGGCAAGCCACTGGCTCTGACCCGAAACACATGCACTGGGGTGTCCCCGCGACTTGCCATCACCTGGCATGGTCCTGTCCAGGGACATCTCGCAAACGGGTGGCGGCGATACACAGTCTACCGCCGCCCCTCCGACCGACGACCCTACGGGAATGGACCCACCGAGGACGTGAGTACCTGCTGACCGAACTCTAATCTTTTCATGAATCATCTCCTACCTCCGGCCCTAAGGGACTGGACGGCACACCAAACCGATCGTCAGTACTAAAACCCCTTTCCCCTCTCCCATACCACACGAGGCCCAATAGGCCAGGTTTCAAAAACATTTTAAACTCGAAAGACTCAAACCCTATTTTGACAGGCGCAAGGAGCTCACGGTTCACGAACAATGCCTGATGCACGGCATGCGAGTAAGTGTGCCACCGAAATTGCAAAATATTGTCCTGGAGGAGCTGCACCGGGGACACCCGGGTATTGTGTGGAGCAAGAAACTCGCCCGAAGCTACGCATGGTGGCCTTCTGTGGAGAAAGACCTGGAAAACCAGGTGAGACACTGCATGGCATGCCAGCAGCAGCGCAACATGTCACAAAAGGCGCCACTGCACCCCTCTTCATGGTCCACACGACCGTCGTCCCGGGTACATTTTTGACTTTACGGGCCAATTTCGTAATTGTATGCTACTTGTCGTAGAAGCTCATTCCAAATGGCCTGAAGCGTACGTTATGTCCTCTGTGTCAGTAGAGGCAACGATATCAAGACTCCGCGAATTGTTCGCTCGGTACGGTGCGCCAGAGGCGCTAGTCAGTGATAATGGCGCCATGTTTACATCCTCTTAGTCTAAAATTATTTTTGAAAAAACACGCAGTTCGACAAGTTCTCACTTCAGCCTACCACCCAGCAGCAATGGCCTCGCGGAGTGATTTCGTTCAGACGCGAAAAAACGCACTCCGAATAGGCCGGGCAACCGAAAATATTGAAATGATCTTTAATCAGGAATTTCTTATGCCGTACAGCAACACACCCCGCAACACAGAAACCCAGTTTCCTTTTTCTTGGGATCGTCAGCCACGCACTCGCTTGGACGCAATCAAACCAGCACTTGATTGTACTAGTCCGAGGACGTCTAGTTCACGCAAGCATTGAGGCGAAATGGTGTCAACATTGTGCTTCAAGTGAATGATAAAGTGTCCGTGCGCAATTTCAGGAGTGGACCGAGATGGCTGCATGCTACAGTCCTTCAGCGAACGGGCCCAGTATACCTACGAAGTCAAGGAACGGACACCACATGGGCCCTGTGCTTGGAGACGACACAGGGACCATCTGCGACCTGCATACACTCAAGCGATGGCGTCAGCATTCGTGACGGAGGAAGAGGCCAACACAATCTATTCAGCATCGGGAGACGATGCACTAACTTCCCTGGCCGTCTCCGCAAGACCACCTGCGTCGTCACCACCAGCGATGCCTTCCCAGGGAGGTACCTTCACCGGGACAGAGGACCGCGTAACCGCTATCAAGCTTCATGAAGTCTCTACTTGCGGTGGAGGAAGTGCTAGAGACCACCGCTATTCCACTATCGGCGCCAAGAGTATGACGTCACCAGTGGGCTATAAAAAGACAACACTGCCATGCGCTACAAGAAAGAACAGCCTGGATGCCGTTGAATAAAGTATTTCGCAGCATTATACAGCTTCATGCTTGTATCTGCCCGCAAACATCACAGTTTGGTTCACTTAATGAACGTTTCAATCAATCAATCGGAGGTATTAATCTGGGTTGTGTGCTCTTCTAATGATGTTTGATATGTGCAGTGTATGCGTATGCGCTCGTTGTATATCTTCAACTGAGGCTTGTTGTACGCGTAATGTAATTATAGCCGGTGGCAGGTTTAAAGTTTAGGGCGAGCGAAAGGAAGGCTGGGTGGGAGGAAGCAGGCGGAAAGCTGGAGCAAGTGGGATGTTTGCTCCGCTCCTCTCCAGCAATCCATCTGCTTCTTTTCACCCAGACTTCCTTTCCCTCGCCCTAAACTCCTAACCTATCACCATCTTTTCGCGCCTAAAATTCACTATAGGTGGTGTCACTCGTTTTTCAAAATGGCGGCTATAGTGAGGGTCGGAGATGCGTGCCGCTGCTGAGCCTGTCTAGTGTGCTGGCTTCAGTGAGCGACAACATTTATTTCTGGTAATCCGAGACCGCTAGGGTGCTTTGGGTGCCGGTCACCTCTTTATCCTGAAAACAAGAACGGTGTTTAGCGTAATATTTACGCCAGGACACACAATTTAATACTAGAGTGAAACCGAAACCGAAACCATTTTGGATTTAATTTCTCGGGACAGATTTTAACTTCTGATTCTTTCATAACTCTGGATGTGTCTCGCATCCTAATTATTTAGCTACGAGGTTGTTAGCGAAAACTTTATTTTGTGACATACATGTTCGATCTAGGCACTTCAAAATTATTTAGGTTTCATTGTCCTTTTCAAGAAAGGGTCTTTCATACACCTGTCATACACCGGGCTTTCAAGCATCGGTCGGGGTGATGTGCTCTTCCTTTTAATTTCTGTTTCTATTGCATGAAGGGTTACAAGCTTTGGGCAGGATTCTAGAGCGTAGAAAATGGCGGCGATGCTTGTAGCGCAACGATGGCTCCACCGCTCGACCAACGAGTACAATCCCGGTTTTCCCCGAGCACCCGGTTGTCTTCGCGATGTACGACGACTGTGTCTGACGACAATATCGATTGTCGAAAAGCAAAGGGCGATCGCAGAATGACCAGCTGCGCGACGAGAGGCGGCGCTGATGAGAGATGATGACCGTCGAGCAGCAGCTACTAATCGAATCGCACTGAGATTTTTCGCAACGGGGAGCTACAAGGGCGTGGTTGCCACCGATGATCACATAGCTAATGCCCAGTCGATGGTGATCAGAGCCGTTACGGCCGTCGCGAGTGTCGATGTCAAGAGGCTGGGATGAGACGGCAGGGTCGACAAAACCCCGGACCGAGGCAGCTTAGGCATGTGCGAAAGAAGGCTTTCGTCGCCACCCCGACAAGCACACCGACGTCGTGGGGTACGTTGACTGAACCCAGAATCTAACTGAACCTTCGTCACCATCATCATCGGTCTGAAGGAGACCTTCATCGTTCTGGAGGATTCCAACACTTTGCCGCAAACACCACTTTGCCTTAACAACATGGTGGTAAGTTGATGTTAAAATTTCATGGTTTCTACCGCTTCGAAGTTACTGCACGCTTAGTGCCTATGCCTACAGTTGACCATTTGTTGCGGTGTGTAGCTACTGTCAATCACGCAATAAAATATGGATGGGTTGCTGATGGCATTTTGTTGTATTAACTAGATATTTTACCTTTTCACGCCAAGCTTCTGGAGTTTTCATGACAGTCATCGGACATGCCTAAGAAACGCTGTTCGATACCCTGCAACGAACTACAAACAGGTGAGTCCTAAAATTAATCGTTAGTTGTTTAGACAGCAGGACTTTAGTCTGGTAGAGTATGACAACATTGTTACCCACTGTAGACGAGAAATTTAGTCAGCGCAATCTTGTGGATGGTTGTCATCTCCGTGACCAAGAAAAACAATAAAGATACCATTGTCCTTCATTCAACACACGTATGTTTAATGTAAAGGTTATGATACCAATTAAATACATTGTCGTTTCAAAAGTGACCGTAACTCATTAAAATTAAAGTGTAGTGTGAACTGGATTCTTGAAATTTGCCTCTGATGCAGAGCAAATACGCACTGTTGACTTATGACCATCAAGCATAAACGATAAGCGGGGGCAGAGTAGATGTGTGGAGGAAGAGCGAGCATATGTACTAAAGAAAGAACTGCTACGTAACGTGAAGAATGTCAGCAAATATCTTGCCATTGTGGTACGAGGTCAGTGGCTATGCACATGCTTATGGCAGCCTGTGAATGTAGGATGCTCCCGCATATGGTATCATCCAGTGGCGAAGCCACGGGGTGGGGAGCAAGGGGGGGCTTATGGGGCTTTGCCCCCCCCTCCCCAAATCCGGCGGGCCCTAAAACATACACACTAATTTTGACACCATCCCACCCCGCACCCAAGTCATGAACATCCCAGCCACCTCAACCCCCTCCCCTAACTCCCTCAAAAGTTCCTGGCTACGCCACTACTATCAACAGTACTACATAGATAGTCAACATTATCAGGATAAGAGAAATGTCCTTTATTTTATGCACCATATAGGCAGTGGTCTGTCTTCATATGCGTGCAGGCAAAGCACACACTTCAGAAAACACTTGTGTGAAGGCTGCGTTCACAATGCAGTCCCCGTCAAATTTTCAAGGCATTAACGAATTCCACAAATGAAATTTTAACGAAAAGCTAGTTTTGCAAGACGCTGGCAAACTTACATTGCGTTTTACGTCATTCACCTTTGTCGTCCGATGATGCAGCAGTTAGCACTACACAAACCTCAGTGAGCTTGTCGTTTGTTTTCTTGCCGTTGGGGCGATCGCTGGCGGTCGTGGTGGCAGCACAATTCTTTCTCGGACCGTTGGCTGCTGCCTCCGTGCTCGCGGAAGCGCTGGCCACATTCTGTCAAGGTGAGGTCTGGAATCTTGACGCATGGCAACGCTGAATGAACGTCTATTACCGTCTTCATAATCTCAGCAAAGCTGCCATTACGAGCCGCAAAAACACCACCACTTTCAAGCTTCATAACACCGGCACAAATAGAAGCCAAGTCTTGCATCTCGCCAAGTGTTATATCGTAGACGTTGAACGGAAGCTCACCGTGCTCTTCAACCCGGTCCTGCCGCCGAATGGGCTCATCTAACAGCACGAAACCATTTGTGGCCGCGTTGATCAAGTTACCGATCGCATGTCAAACCCCAGCCGCGGTCGATCCGACAAGGATCGCGGCCATGTTCTTTCGGGTTTTTCTCGCCAAGGGTTCGGTTGTCGAGTTAAAACAATGCAAATACTCCCGTGCATTTTTGTTCTTACGTCATTTTGTCGTCACAACCCGAACTCAAAAAGCGACTGTTAGCGGCAAACAGAGGTTTTCCAGTTTCACGAACGTTCCCATGGCAAAGAGCGTTGAATTGTCAAGCGCAGTGAAGCCAATGGGATAGCGACGTAAATATGTAGGGACGTGTAAAAACGTGGAAGCCGTTTTCTTTTTTGCGCACGAGTTTTTTGGAATATATAAAAGTAAGAAATGGATGCAGTCGCGTCCATTTCTCTAGCGCCGAAAGAAAAGAGCATGGCTTATGGGGACTACAGTCGTTATCACTGCAGCGAGGAGAGGAAGCAAAGCATTATTAGAACTGCTCGAAGAAACCTTCCGGCATCCTCCACAGCATGTTCAGAACCGGTGCACTCAGCGTCGATCTCACGATTTGTCATATATTACCATAAAATCGTCGTCAGCGCTGTTTCCATTTCGTGTCTCCTTCACAGGCAAACAGGACAATTGCATTTGCAGCTTATGTTCATGGTGGCTTCACAAAGGATGATCGGTGTCGCAGCGTGCCTTCACATAATATTTTCCTTTCATAATGCCATCCGTATAGTGCAGAAATAGGCAAAGCAACGACGCACACGAGGCACAAACACCACAAGGTCGTTACCGCGGTTTTCGCCATGTTTGTTTTGAAAGACCGTACCGAAATACACCGAGAAAACAAGTTGAGATATCTTAGCTAAATTGACTTTACGTAATAATTATTGAAATATTCTTTCGTATTTTATAGAAGGATAATATTATATTTATCTGTTTCCTCCCATTTTCCGGAAGTTAGCCTTTTTTCCGTTATTCGCTCGTTCTAAATGCCAGAGGAAAGAAAGAAGAGAACAAAAATAACAGGAGAAAATGCGGGGATTTCTGCGCCCCAACTGCGTAGACACGTCATCGCGACGTAGGGGGATCGTCAGATTCTAGCAGGCCGCGTACGTGAACCCGAACTTCGGGGCGGAGCCTCAAACAAGAATCATTCTAGTTTGAGGCTCTGCCCCAACGTTCCCGTTTCGTCACTTTCTTGTTTGTGACCAGAATAGCACCCCAGGAGAACAGAAGATCCTCGGTAAAGCTGTGTTTCCATGTAGCAGTTTTGGCCCTAGAGCGGCGCGATTTCTGCCGTCGCGGCGCTCTGGCCAGCACCAGCGGTTGAGCGGCACGAGCGCCGCGACGGCAGAAATCGCGCCGCTCTAGGGCCAAAATCGCTGCATGTGAAACACGCATAACAGTTAGGCCACGGCTGCGCTCCCTACTTGGCCAGCTGAGCGCGCGGCAATATTGTCACGCTCGCCGTCGAGCGAGCGCGTGCGTGGCCGAGTGGTTACCGCCCTTGACCTTTGTGCGGAGGCCCAGGCTTCGATTCCTTGGAGCGGCGCGTCTTTTATTTATTCTTTCAATTTAGATTTCTGGTAATTTTGAAAACCTTGTTGATTGTTCAAGTTCGAATGTTCTACACGCCGAACCTTCTACGCCGATTGTTCCAGATGCCCACACGTGTACATAAGGGCTCCGCGTGGCGAGCCGCAGTCAGTCTCACCCCAGCGTTCGATCCTACTGCTACGCCGACTTCGACGTCCACGACATTTTGTCATTATCTTCTGTTTCCTTTCTGTTTTCGGCACAAGCTAGGTCTTAGTTCTTTTCGGTTATTCTTTGTTTTGTCACCTCGTCATTCGTGACATTTTGGTGGAGGTGTCGTGTAGTGCATCCAATGCCCGTAAAGCGTATCCCTCCGAAGACATCCTGGCCAAGTGAGGTACTCAGCCTGACTCAGCCCCGGAAGGCCGAAGACACCGAAGCCCTAGCAAGCCGTCGCGTCCAGGCACGGCCGCAAAAGTTTGGTCAACTGCCAGGACCACTGAAGAAAGCCCAGTCGACCATGAACAGTCAGTCCTCGCAAGCCCCGGTCACCCTTTCCGTCGTTCTCCTGCTTATCACTCCACATGCACCAACACCCTTCAACGGCAACCTCCATGAAGACGTGTAAGATTGGCTTCATCACTACGAACGCGTGGCACCACACAACGGATGGACAGCTGAACAATGCCTGCAAAATTTCTACTTTTCCTTAGAGGGAACTGCGAGGCGCAAGTTTGAGAATTATGATGCTCCCCTCACGTCATGGGATACCTGCAAGGCCGAACTCAAGAGGGTTTTTGGCGAACCAGCAACGACGAAAGCGAGCGGAGCACCTTCTGTAAGTAAGGACCCTAGGACCCAACGAAACAGTCATCAGCTTTCTTGAAGACGTCCTCCGCCTGAGCAGCCGCGCCGACCCACAGGCCACCGACGAGAAAAAGCTGCGTATCCTGATGAGAGGAGTGAAGAGCGACATCTTCGGCGGCCTTGTTAGAAACCCACCAGCTACTGTCGACGGATTTTTTGTGGAGGCAACGAACATCAAGCGTGCATTGCCGGTCCGAGTCAGCCACTACAACCGACTCACCGGCTCGCCTGTTGCTTCGACCTTGTCATCTCTCCGATTCGACCAGAGCGGCATCGGCGTTGACAACCTGTGAGAAGCTACGAAACATTCTACCCGTTGATGACCGCCCCGCCTTGATTTCCATCGCCGAGGTTGTCCGAAAAGAGGTTCAGCGAACCTTCCATAAGCTCTCATTACCATGGCAGCACCGGACGAGCCCCCTCTGAACTACTCCGCAACAGCTCGGAGAGCGGTGTCAGCTGCCCGACAGTATTCGACGCCACATCGACGTGACCTACTAGCGCCGCAGACTCTCCGACGTTGGGAAGGGCAGCTGCCGCTCGTCCGCACCGAACAACCGGCGCCTACGAAGACAGATGTGCGGCGCACGTCCGATCGACGACCGCTGTGTTATCACTGTGGCGAGGCCGAATACGTCTACCGGAGGTGCCTTTACCGACAAATGGGCCTGCGAAATTTTGCGCCGAGCGACCCTCGACCCCTCCTTGGGGGAATGGACAATTGGGTGAAAGGCGTGTTGAGTGAAAGAAGAAGCGCCAGGACCACAGAGGGGCATGCCTGCACGAGCTATTTTCTTTTCCATAGAATCAGTTGCTAGTCCAGCGCTTGTGGTCTGTGTTTTCTCCTCTGTCTGTCTTTGTCCTACTCGAGCTGTAAGTTATAATGACCTCCTTGGGGAGCGACCAAGGGACATCGAGGAGTGCCTCGGACAACCCCTGTTTCCGGTGCCATATCCACCAAGAGGTTCCCGTTCGCCTTCGCTTCGACGTGCGCTCTCGCCCTTCCGCCGCTCTCGTCGAGACAACCTGTCCCCCTATCTCGTCGGGAAACCTAACAGCGGCAACGCCTGGAGGCGGCTTTGCCGAAGACGACCGAAGTAAAGACACTCTAAGATCACCGGAGCGCTCCCACTTTCCCGACGCCACGCATCGCAACGACGCCCCTGCAACAGTGTCCAACAACCTAAACGCCGTCATCGACGGCCACGACGCATAAGCACTCGTGGACAACGGAGCAGACTACTCAGTCTTGAGTGGGAGGCTCTCCCGCCGCCTTCGAAAATTCATGAAGCCGTGGGATGGACCTCAAATACGAACCGCCGGAGGACACCTCATTACACCAGTTGGGAGTTGCACTGCTCGCGTCGAGATCCACGGTGAGACGTGGCCTGTGACGTTCGTCGTTCTGCAAGACTGTGCGAGGGACGTTATCCTCGGAATGGACTTTCTCTGCGAGTATGGCGCAGTCATCGACCTCGAGGCAAACCAGCTGACGCTGCGAAAGCCTGTTCTGCCACCGGTAGAGACCAACACGACGACAACCGCGATTCGAGTTGTTGCCGACCATGTGAACCTGCCGCCGCGGTCGAGTGTTTTCGTCACCGTCATAACCGACGCAGCCATGCACGGTGAATTTCTTCTGGAAGGCAGCGTCCAACTGCTCTTTAAAAAGAAATTGGCGTCGCACGAGGCGTAAGCGATCTTCCAGAAGGACGTACAACTGTTCTTGTGACAAACTTTTGAGAGGAGCCACAGCACCTAACAAAGGGTACCACCGTGGGCCACGTCGAAGAGCTTCAGGCGTCAGCCGTGGTCACCGCAATCTCTGAGGAAACCTGGTCGTCACAGCCGAAGAGTACGTCGCCGCCGCAGCTCGACACCGACCCCGAGCTCCCAGCTCCTAAGCGCCGGCAACTGGTTGATCTTCTCACCGAATACTGCGACTGTTTTGCCACGTCGTCGAAAGTTCGCCAAGCACCTATAGCGAAACATCGCATTATTACCGACGACGACGCGCTCCCTGTCCAAGAGTCGCTGTATCGAGTATCCTTAAAGGGGAAAAAGTTGATTCAAGATCAAGTCCAGGAAATGCTCGAGGACGACATCATTCAACCCTGAAGAAGTCCATGGGCGTCCCCAGTCGTCCTTGCAAAAAGAGGACGAAACCCTGCAGTTCTGCGTGGGCTATCGTCAACTGAACGCTTTGACTAAGAAGGACGTTGTCTATCCGCTCCCCCGCATCGACGATACGTTAGACCGACTGCGCGACTCCCGATATTTTTTGTCGATGGACCTGAAGAGTTGTTACTGGCAGATGGAAGTCAAAGAACGTGACAACGATAACACTAACCTCGTCACTCCCGACGGATTCCACGAATTCAAAGGGATGCCGTTCTAACTTTGTACAGCACCTTTCAGCGTGTCATAGACACCCTGCTTGTAGGTCTGAAATGGCAGAGCTGCCTCGTCTACCTGGACGATTTCGTGGTATTTTCAAGGATTTCGACGAACATCTGAGACGACTTTGAGCCGTGCTTCAAGCCATCAAGTCCGCAGGCCTGTCACTCAAACCAACAAAGTGTCAGTTTGCCTATGGTGAACTAAAGTTCCCTAGCCACGTCGTGAACAACAAAGGTGTTCTCCCTGACCCCGAGAAGACCCGCGCCATAGCTGCATTTACGCCGCCTTCTGACGAAAAGGCCGTGAGAAGATTTCTCGGACTCTGTGCCTACTACAGACGGTTTGTTCGGGACTTCGCGAAGCTGTCCGCACCGCGGGCGCACCTTACGAGGGACACCGTAAAGTTTGAATGGACAGAAGAACACCAGCAGTCATTCGATGAGCTCAAACGAAGACACCAGACTCCCCCGAGCCTATCAGTCCGCTGAAACAGAGATTAACACGGACGCCAGTAACACCGGACTTGGCGCGGTACTAGTCCAAATGCAAGCGAGTCGGAGCGAGTCATCGCTTCCGCGAGTCGGACGCTGTCTAAGGCGGAGAAGAACTACTCAGCGACTGAAAAGGAGTGCCTTGCTGTCGTCTGGGCAATAAAGAAGTTACTCCCGTATTTGTGTGGAAGTCCTTTTCGCGTGGTCACAGACCCCCACTGGCTCTGCTGGCTCGCGAATCTGAAAGACCCCTCCGGACGCCTCGCCCGGTGGAGCCTACGACTGCAGGAGTTCGACATGACCGCGGCTACAAGTCCGACCGGAAGAACAATGACGCCGACTGCCTGTCAAGGGCCCCAGTCGAGGCCGCTCCTGCCTGAATAGAAGACGACGACTAGTGTTTCCTCGGCGCTTTGGATGTCAGCGACATGGCAGCACTCGAACGAGAGGACCCTGAACTGCGAGAGCTCATCGAGCACCTAGAGGGACAAGCGAGTACGGTTCCCCGTGATTTCTTACAAATCCTGCCTACCTTCTCCATATGGCAAGGGTTGCTGTACAAAGAGAACTTCGTCAACAACAACACAGCATGGCTGTTGTTTTTTCCTTCCGGTCTTCGAGAAGAAATAATAATAATATATGTTTTATTTTCCGTCAAAAGTGTATGTCGGAGGGAGACTGAGGGAAAAAAGCTGCATGATGCAGCTTGACAAGTCCTCGGCCCCCATCCTCACATTTGGCAGCAGTGGCAGAGGAAACAAAACAAAAAGACAAAAATTCATGTAAAATAATATTCACAGAAAAAGAATACATACACGCAAAGCACAGTTCAATACAACAAAAGAAGGCAATACATTTATGGTAGTATTGTCTAAAAGCTAAATATCATACATTTACTACACAGTCATACTAGAAGAAAAGAATGCTCGAAGGTCTTTAAAAGACATGGTAAGAAGGTGGATGTTTTTGGTGTGAAGTAAGTTGAGTAGCCTAGGTAGTGTACTTGATGTCATTTGCTCGCCATACGTTGTTTTGTAATTTTGTAGCATCCAGTACTCCGTGTTACGGGGAGAATATGAGGTCACTCTTGGTGTTAGGGACGCAAGTTCCAGAAATTTACAAGCATTTTTTTCTACATGTGAAATATAGGTTACACACAGTCGATATTGATAAACACACATCACAGGCATCAGACTCAGGCTCTTAAAAAGAGGCGCACTGGGATGGTCATATGGAACATTACAAATGTTTCTTAAAAACTTTTTTGAAGGACAAGTATTTTATTTAAATTAGCAATTGTTGTATTTCCCCAGACTAGATGGCAATAGTTCACATGGGAAAGAAATAATGAATTATAAACTAGTAATTTCACATGTTTTGGCAAAATATGGCGGTGACGGTATATCGCGCCAACCACGCGTGACAGCTTTACAAATACATAATTCACATGCTCGTGCGATCTCATTCGATCTGTGAAGATGACACCAAGCGTTTTAAAACTAGAAATAACTTCTATTATTTTTGAATTTAGGATAATATCGCTGGTAATATTATCATTCTTGTTTCTTGGACGAAATAAAATGGTTTTCGTTTTGCTCTCATTATTTTTTAAGGAATTAGAACTACTCCAACTAACTAGGTCCTTGAGAGTTTTATTTGTTTTAATTACTATTCGTCGCAGCAGTTGCCTGAAAAAAATAGGCTCGTGTCGTCAGCATAGATTATATATTTAATATCTGGGTTTACGTTTACAATATCATTCACATACAGGTTAAACAAAAAGGTCCCAAGATACTCCCCTGCGGAACACCGGATAAGATTCGTTTTACATCAGAACAGAAGCCGTTAATGTGAACATATTGTTTTCGATGTGATAGGTATGACGTAATTAAAGTTGAGGCATAACCACGAAATCCGTACAATTCCAGCTTTCTGATTAATAGATTGTGGTTTAAATGATCGAATGCTTTGATGAAGTCGATGAAAATTCCGAGTGTCTTCTTTTTATCTTCAAAACTGCGCAAAATGTAATCTTTTGTTCTAAAAGTGCAAGTTCCGTAAATCGGTCTTCGCGAAATCCAAATTGTGACGAAGTGATTATATCATGCTTATCAGAAAATTTAACTATGAGCGAATGCAGAATTTTTTCAAGCGCTTTCGAAAAGACTGATAATATTGAAATCGGCCTGCAGTTGCCTATGTCATTCCTATCACCCTTTTTGTACAAAACACTGACCTTTGCTATCTGCATTCTTTTAGCAAATACCCCGTGATGGAAGTACAAATTAAAGAAAGGCGTCCAAAAGGGAGATATGAGATCTATAACATATTTTATGGGACTTATCTGCTGGTCGTCAGGGTCGCAACTTGTACTGTTTTTTAGCGATTGAAATGTTCGCGTCACTTCCATTTCTACAGCAGGTTCAAGAACGATCGAGCTTACATTTTCACCCTGAATATATGCGCAAGCGTTTTCGTTAGGGGTTCCTCTAACTAAGTTTACAAAATAATCATTAAAGGCATTTGCTTGTGGTCGTTCTGTTAATTCTATGCCCGCTAAGGTAAAGTTTTTCAATTTGCTTTCTACCGTGGGAGCGGTTTAAAACATTGTTTAGTTCTTTCCATGTCACGTCAGTTCGCATTGCAGAAGACATAAAGTAATTACTAAAATATCTTGCTCTAGCATTCTTTAGTTCTTTTGCAAGTCTATTACGGTGGTTCTTCCAAGGATGCCATGACGACCCAACGGCTTGGAACCTGGCTACAGCAGAACGCTCGCCAGGATTCGAGAAAAGTACTACTGGCCGAGGCTGCCGAAGGCCGTTCACCTCTACACTCGATCATGCCACGAGTGTCAGCGACGAGAGAAACCGCCGACGAAGCCGTCAGGACTTCTGCATCCGATTTCTCCCGCGTCCAAGCCGTTCCAGAAGATCGGAATTGATTTACTTCGTCCTTTCTCGCCGTCAGCGTCGGGAGACAGCTGGATAATTGTCGCCACAGATTTTCTCACATGGTACGCCGAGACGAGCGCCCTTCGATGAGATACGGCGGTTGAAGTCGCCAAGGTTTTCATCGAGCCCATCGTCCTCCGGCACGGCGCCCCGAAGTGCTCATTACAGACCGTGGATCATCGTTCATGGCCCAGCTGACGCAAGAGATCCTTCGTCTCAGTGGCTCCGGCCACCGTCGAACCACTGCGCACCATCCGCAGACAAATGTACTAACAGAACAGCTAACCAAAACTATTGCCGACATGATCTCCATGTATATCGACGTAGAGCAGAAGACTTGGGACGTGGTGTCTCCCTACGTGACATTTGCTTACAACACGGCGGTAGAAGAGACCACGGGAGTAACACCGTTTCAGCTGATGCATGGCAGAAAAGTAACGACCATGCTCGGCGCGATGCTACCCCACGAACCAGCTGACGATGGGAACCCCGACGTGCATGTGGTTGATCAACGAGCCGAGGAAGTTCGCCAGCTCACCCGACTTCTATTTCAATATCAACAACGTGTCGACGCTACCCGGTAGAACCTTCGCCGGATCGAAGTTCGCTTCAAGCCTGTATACCGTGTGTGGGTTTGAACCCCGATACGACGACGCGGTGTAAGCGAGAAACTCCTGGAGCGCTACTTCGGACCCTACAAAGTGCTTCGTCGACTTGGGGATCTGAACTAAGAAGTGATGCCCGACGGAACACGGACTTGATCACGCCGCCCCCACGACCGGATGTCGTCCACGTCGTGCGCCTTAAGCCGTACTACGCGCGATGAGACTGTGAACTCCGTATTTTCCTACTCATTTGTTTGTCTTGCTTTGTTTTTGCCTTTCACATGGCATCGAAACGATACCTACTTAAAGGGAGAGTAGTTCCACGCGCGTCGGCGAAGCGCGCGTGCGTGGCCGAGTGGTTACCGCGCTTGACTTTCGTGCGGCAGCCCAGAGTTCAATTCCTGAGGGCGGCGCGTCTTTTATGTATTTTCGAACTTAGAGTTCGGGTAAACTCAAGAACCTTGTTGATTGTTCGAGGTCCGAATGTTCTGCACGCCGAACCTTCTACGCCGATTGTTCCAGAAGCCCACGCGTGTATATAAAGGGCTCCGCGTGGCGAGCCGCAGTCAGTCTCGCCCCAGCGTTCGATCCTGCTGCCATGCCGACTTCGACGCCCGCAACGTTCTGTCGTTATCTTTCGTTTTCTTTTTTGGGGCACAAGCTGGCCCCATTATACCTTTTAGTTTCTTCGGTTATTGTTTGTTTCGTCGTCCTCCGTGACAATATTTCGTAACGTAGGTTAACGTAAGAAAATGCAGCGGTGTGAACCAGCCTTAATATAGTAAACTTAAACAGAGGACACAAGCGCGGTTTCGCGGCCCAGATACCTGCGTTAATACCCTCCGCCAGGCGGAACTTTTGAGTAATGCGGTTTACATTATTTTCTTTAAAAGTATTTATTTGTTAAATTGTGACACCCTAGCTATATTTAAGATATAGTTTTCATATACTACGTCTCAAGCTACGTGATGTATGGCGCTTGGTCCGGTCTATGATGGCGTCTCCGCATGGTTGGCATGGTCTGCCGGCTGCCCGTCTGACGTTAGACATTCCAAAGTATTAAACGGTAAGACAACGTGCTGTTTGTTGTTTAGTTCACTTCCAAAAAAGATTGAGAAATCATTGAGCAGGATTTTATAGACTTTCTATGGTACACGCGGGAGTGTATAAACTAATCAATTACTCATAATGTAACATAAAATTGGCACGATAAAAAACTAGATGGAGACTGCAAGAACGGCTGAAAGAGTTTCGTTCGGGGGCGCCGCCTGAACTGCAACCCAGGATCCGGAAGAAACTCCCGGATTGCCTGCAAGTAAAGACACGAAACCAAACAAGTGTAAATCAAGACATGCAACCAACCTGCGCCCGCGTAGGCTGTAAAACCTCTTGATAAAGATTAACTCTTTGTCTTTATATTCAGGATATTTCCAAAGTATGAATATAAATTCTGGTGTCTCAAAGTAATCATGTCGGCTATACACGTAAGGAAAAGCTCCGTCGAAATTTTGGTATTCACTGAGTTACCTCAAACCTGGTTCTACACATTATTAGACGCATCCAAAACAGTATACCTTAAGTTCCCGTGAAAAGTTTTGCGAAGTTATAGGCCCTATTTATGGCAAACACCACCAGGCTGTGCTCCAGCCATTGACGTCCAAGATAACTTCCGGTTCTTAGGAAAGACGGCACAAAACCCACATGAACACCGCTGCTTGAAACCTGGATAAAACATTTAACCCCCAGTTCTCGAGGCGAACGCCAAAAAACGAAGAAGCGCGAAATCTGTTCAAACTTTTCGAATTTCCTTGTAAACCAACTTGTCTTCTCCAAGTCGTTAAACTGTATAGTCGAAGGTCCTCGTTAAATCACCAAGTTTGGTGTCCGCGTAGCATTTATGCTTTCTAGCACTAGTGACATAAGCAAGCTCGACAGGCTTGCAATCGACAGAGCGAGCGGAAGTCGCTTGGGACGCAAGCCGCGATTCTTGTCTCTAAATAGCAAAAGGGCCTATTGAGGGGGATAGGTGGCCGAGTAGGCCAGCACACACCAGCTCGGAGCGCGTGGAGCGAAAGCTCGCGCTGCACAACCCAGAAAATTTGGGTTCAATCCCCAATCTGGATGAGCATCGTACCGGCGTGCGGTCGTGTTTTATACTGCGTGATGCACGTAAAAGACCTTAGGCTGGAGGTTGTATTTCACTGGTCAAATTTTCCATCTATAGCTGAGACACCGACGTCCATTGAGGCTAACTTCCGGCTGTATAAACATACACACAGCATTATTATTATAAACGTTATTGATTTTTCAAATTTGGCATGATTCACAGAGGGGCTCTATAGGCCACGCTAGAAACATTGCGTCAAGTTCTGCCCTTTCGAAGCAGTGCAGCTTGAATTCCCCACGGGTTATAAGACGTTTGGTCACGTAGAATGATGGTTGCGAGGGCTCACGTCGCCATTCCAAAAGCTTATTTACAATTGTTGAAGATTATAGTATAGTTTTTCTTTTTTAGTTGTTTTATAATCAGCTTTTAAACTTATTTATCCTTTTTCAAATGCAGTCACTGCAGATCAAACATTTGTTTAATCATTTTGGCTTAGACATGTACTCATATTTCGTTAACCTACCTATCTAAAAACTGTCGCTTACTGTAGGGACATGATTACAAAAGCCATTACGCCATGAAATGGGATGATAAAATAACTGTGCAAGCCAAATTTCCTTTATTATATACGAAACAAATCGAATTGTACTGACCTATATATAATTATAAGCGCTTCTTGTATGAGCGTTCGTTTTGGTGATTGCTTTCATGGCGCTATGTTTACATTAAACGTTCTTTTTGTATAGAGAACACTGGTTTTTCCAACTTGAACTCTGTCCATGTTGTCCGGTACTCCTTTAGTTATTTTTTGAAGCTTAGAGAATCCACGGACTTTATTGTGAGACGTAAAACCAAACAGGAATTTGAACAGATTTCAATGTCAACTCAAAACCCGATTCACATGGTGCGAATTTACGTGCGACTTCGCAGTTGCAACGTTGAACACTCCCGCCTCCACCACTTTTTCTGACGCACGAGATATCTTCCAATGGCGAAGTCGCCCCAAACTAGTCCAATGTAACCATATTGAATGGCTAAAAAATTAGAGTAAATTTAATACAAAAATGCGAAAATGCTTACTTAAAAGCAGATTTCTCAAACATATGCCCCCTGTTTTTGGGTGTTCTAGTCTAAGCACGTAGAGTTGTATGTTACATTATGTAATTATATTATTAAGGAAAAAGTATTGCCACAGGCTTCTCGATTTTATTTTCTTTATAATATTATTATGAATTGAGTGATTGTTCTACACCGCGTACCCAATACTATAATGGTGATATAGACGAGTTACTACTAAAATCATACGTTTTCTTTCTTTTGATATAATATAAGTAGCGTATATTTAATACACACTATAAAACAAAGTATTAACAAAATATTTTGTTCACATTTTAGTTACAGTATAAGTATCCGATACAAAACAAATAACCATTTTAAAGTTAGTCTTAATGAACAAAAAAAAGCACATGGAAATATTTTATTATGTATCTAACTAAATAATGAGCCTATGTCCATTGTAGCCTAGCCCAGGATTCCTTAAGAAAGAGTGGATATGTTTAGATTTATATTAATTATAATTACTTTTTGAAGCCATTTAAGATGACTGCCGTCAGACTGGAGGCTTCAAATTGTGTTTAACTGACGCCAGAACGACCGCCGAATGTACCTCACGGATAGGATACGAGCCCTGCATCACTGCTTAGGTTGCGTTTGGGTCCAACCGACAAGTCGACAGCAGCCTGGGCAGTCGTTCGTTTGCTCTTCGAGGCTCCAGCCGGGGCACAATGGACGCTGCCCTACAGGCGAATTCCACTGGACTGTCACCACAAGCGTGTGCCGGGTGTGTGGAACCCACGATAAAACACTAGCACACATCGTGCTAGAATGTGTAGGGCTCCAGCCAACCCGGACAAGAAACAACGGCCGAGACCCTCAAAGCCCGTTGGCGGTTTCCGAGGTGTTGGGGTTGACTGACGCCAAAGAGAGACCCCAAGCGAACGAGAAAGGGGTGGGTCGGTCTGGGTATGCAAGCAACCAGCCATGCATCGTATGTGCAGGCAACCTCCAAAGGGTCCCCACAGGCCTCCTGTATACGTCACAAAAAAAGGTTTAAGGTTAGAAGGCTGGTGGAGGAAGACCCGATTCCCGATATGGCCCGATTCCCGCGTTCAACGAAACGCACTCAACACAGGGACAGTGGGTGGGCTAGTCCCATCCCCCCCCCCCCTTTCCAACTCACCACGGCTGGCAACGACTCGGCGTCGTGTTCAAACTGAAGACGGAGAGGGAGTCCTGCTTTTTTGACGGAGCGGTGAGACGTTCACGGACCACGCCGCCAGTTTGCGTACCCTTCACAGAGGTATTAGAGGTGGGTCTATTTAGCCATAATAATAGCCATAGCGTTCGCTATGGCTATCACCAAGGTCCTGATTGGACATGAACGAAGAAAGGTCGGAAAAGGTCGCCCTACTTCTCTTCTTCGTCTTCCAGTTATGTTTTGCCATTCTTAAAAGTCAAAACACCTCGCACGGCTCAGCTTTCTTTTTTGTTATGAGTATGCCGACTGATTTAAAGGTCCCTGTTTTGGATTGGCCGAGTTTTACGCGAAACTGATATTCGCTCTGTCACTCCGATTGCAGTTCATGTTGAAATCGCCGATGTGCTCTTGCACGCGGCCACAAAAACTCGTGAGCGCAGCTCCAAATACTCTGAAAATGACGCCCTGAGGCATAATGACCCATGACAGACCAAGCTTTCGACAGCTGAGCGCGTATAGCCGTGCCTTCCTCTCTTTTCACAATAAATAACTAGTTTTCTCCACTTTCTTTCTCGCACCACCTACATATTGGAAGGAACCTACCAGCTCGGACAGGGTTCCGTCCACTCATTATTCAATCCGTCTCTGACCGAGGTGCGGGGGTCGCGGGCTCCTCGGAATCGTCGTCTGGTCCCATCCCCTGAACAGTCGGCAACGCCGGTGTCTGCCCTCCCGTAGTCTCCGTTGTTGAGTTGGCGTCAGCAGACGCGGGTGTCACTAGCGTTGGTGGCGTCTGCACCGTAATCAGTTCTCGAAGCATATACCTGACTCCTATGACCACGAAGAAGAGAACTCGTGGAGCAGATGATAATGAAAGCGAATGAAGCGCCCAGGATGAGCAGCAAGCTGGTGCTTCCTGATCCCTGGAGCGGAGGCTGCAGCGTCTTGAGGCGCTCGTCTTCCGCCTCCTCCTCCTTCTCCTCTGCCACCGACACGGGGAATCATCTGTCGGGCTGGGGCGCCCGGAGGCCCTGGCACAGGGGCAGCAGTCATTGTCCAAGGGAAGGTGTCCGACGAAAAAGGCGCAAGAGGTCGGGATGGGAACGCACTGAACCGCTCGTCGAGCGCAGTAGCGTGCACCACGTGAGCCCTCGGGGTCTCGTGATCGTTGTTCTTGTTTTTTCTCTCCTTCATTCTGGCGCATGACAGAATTGACCTGACGCGATAAAATTCTGGAACACATGGGCGAGAAACCAACCGCCAGTTTAATTGAATAGACATTTTGCTAAAGCCCCTCGATGTGTTTGCGTTTGTTTTGCAAGTAAAGTTAAATGTGCCAATGCACGAGGTCCGTGTCTTAAACGACCCTTGGAAGCAAATAGCGGCGCGGCATTGAAATGAACGGCCCTTGGAAGCGAATGGTGGCGAAGCACCCGCGCGTGGCGCGTGTCCTGCATGTTTCCGCAACAGTGGTTGGCGGTACTTGAATGTGTGAATTTTATAAAAATATTTTACCTCTTGCAATCAACGTTACTGGAGCAAGCTCAGTTTCGCAACCCCCTATTCACGCCTGCAGAGGCGAGTGGCCCAGGTGGCGGTCACGAGAACTAGAGGCGCTGCTGTGGCGCCTCTAGTTCTCGTGCCTCGCGTGTTGTCTGCTACCACTGTGTTGAGAGCTTTCGTTTCTTTTTTTATTTTCTTCCTTTCTTTATACTTCGATAGCAAGAAAAAAAGATGGTGAAGACGAAGTGTAATACACAACGGAGATTAGAGTCAGCGCATTGTGAGCGTTCTTTCTTTGAGTGTTTGAAATTTGTTTTTGTCTGTGTCTGTTTCCTTGCGCTGTGAAGTTTTAGTATGAATCAACAATTCGCCCAAGCTCAAGTATTGCTATTCAAGCTTGGCGAGCTAGAAAATCCGGAAGCAATACTCGACTGCAGCGCTGCTAGTTCTTGTGACCGCCACTGAGCCCACGTCGCAGGCGGAGCTGCGAAACTGAGCTTGCTCCAGTAACGTTGCTTGCAATATCATAGCAATCCTGGCGGCGTAGTGCCGCGCAAAGCGTCTTGGGAATTCCTGGACACAGTTTCAGTTTCGATTTGCTATACCTCAAATCAC
The DNA here is from genome assembly GCA_037355805.1 of Ixodes ricinus. Classification (NCBI taxonomy): domain Eukaryota; kingdom Metazoa; phylum Arthropoda; class Arachnida; order Ixodida; family Ixodidae; genus Ixodes; species Ixodes ricinus. The sequence continues at coordinate 153,774 of JAZHYW010016377.1, forward strand.
GACATCCTGTCACGACAAAATACAGTGCATGCATTTCCAAGTTTGGGATTTTTCTTAAATGTTTGGTGCTGCCTACCAATACGAACAGAATACTGGGGCACGTTTTTGTTGGGGCCATCGACGTACCAGAGTTTGTGCACAGGTAAACGAAGGATTAAGAAGTGTACTGGAAAAGCTTGGTCTGCTGGGCAAGTTGGTAGCTGACATTCATATTAAAAATAGCGCAACAAAGACGGGACAAAATGACGAGGAAGGACAAGGGAGAAGCGCTTATTGGCAACTAATGTTTATTGAATGTTTCAAACTTTGTGCCTCCGGTCGGCACTGCTGAAGTCCTGCCCGCATGTAATTAGAGATAGTTTTGACCTCAAGACACGTCGCTTGGAACACTCCGGTTTTTCTTGGTTCTAATACAGGGAGTTGCTTAACCCATTCTAAAAAGTTAAAAAGCTCAACCATTGCACCCAAGAGGAAACGAAAGAATTTTGTAGTGTTACCTATGCATTCATAATGTGTCGCACAATCTGAAAAGGATAGCATCCAGGTACGACATGGACGTTGTTTTCACTGCCCCGTGCAGATTGTCTAAAATGTGCGCTTGATGAGCGGGCCGAAAGTGAAGAAACCTGCTTGCAGCAAGAAACCCGTCAGAAAGTTTGCGCCTTGTGCCACTGAGGTGGTTTACAGGATTGCTTTAACTTGTAGTAGTGTTTACATAGGCCAGACGTGACGTTGCTTAAATGATAGACTTCGAGAACATCCGGCTGCTCTTGGCAACAATTACGGTTCTCACTTGCTGGGGCATGGTAAAACTTGTGGTTTTCCCCCACTCTGGACGGTGCGCAGGTGGAGGGACGCAACAAAGGAAGGTTAGAAAGAGAGTTGCTGGAGGCGGCAAATATACATGCTTGCGACAAAGACATTTGCATCAGCGTCGCATTGGTGTATATTCAACCGAAAGAGTACAGCTTCATTAACACTATCTAGCTTGTAAATATAATCACGGCGCTTTTTCCTTTCCTCGTTCGGGTTGTGCGGCGGGGTGATGTAGTTGTTTTGCTAACTTTTTGAATAGGCGGTCGGCGGGCTATCTCTACTGATTTGGCGGTACGCCGTGCTTTTGTTGAGACGAGATTACGCGCGTGCACGGCGATAGCAAAGTTGGAAGCATTCAATAATCTTTAGTTTCCAGTTAGCGCTTGTCCTGTGTGTTTCTTCGTCTTTTTGACCCGTTTATTTTGCGCTATTTTTAATATAAATGAAAGTGTACTTAGCCGATCACCCTGTTCCATCGCCCTAATGTCTTAGTTTTTTTTTTTTTTTATTTGTGTCCCGGGAGGGTTATGCTGCACTTTGGAGTGGTAGACAGACCGCCAGCATCGTATGGGACGCGTGCGGCCGTAATCCTGCTCCTAGGTAAATCTAGGCAGGTCCTTACAGCCGCTGGAGGTTTGTGCTTTACCGAGGACTCTCACAAAGATGAATGGGAGCAATGCAAACGAGCGCTGGCTTTATTTTTATGCAGCGCTGAGAAGCACTTTGTCCACGGCGGGGCAATGCATATCGAAACCACGTCCCTCCTCTCCATGGCCAAAGAGGTCCCATAATGCAGAGCGCGCACTAACTCAGATATTATCATGTCCGCGTCACCAATTTGTAGTCAGCATACCGAGAGGTGTTCTTTGCTGACACACTTATTATTTACATTATATACAAATAGATATTTACAAACGGGCCAGTCCGAGATAATGTCTTAGCATAGCCTCCTCTATTAGCCCCGAGAATAGGGTGCCTGCATGTCTCTCTGTCTCAGGGTGGAGACATCCATTGTTGCACTGAATGTGCCAGCGCGTGAAGCTCTCGCAGCGCACTCGGTGCGTGACTTGGGCGGTAAAATGGCGTCTAGCATTGAGCCAAAGCTACGCGCTCGAGCTGAGTGACACCGGATTGCGCGCACTTCAAAATGCATAAAAAACGATTGGGCGGAAAAATGGCTGAGATGTCACCACTCAAGCAAAAGCGCGCGTGTGTATGAAGGCACTCTACCCGAGAAGTTCGCGCGGCGTCCCCTTACGGCGAACCGGGGTGACGTCACGGCGAGGAGAGAATTTTTCCCCGACTCGCCCCGCTCGCCCTGTGGAGGCTGTGACGACGCTAGCTGTCGGCGCGCTCGCTTCTATTTATTTTTTTTGGCGTGTTTTTCGTAGAAAGTGTAAATTTTTATATGTGACTTTATTGAGGTATGGCCTGTAGCTGCAGGCGAAACTTCAAGCAACATTTTAAGCCTGGTTGACAGGGCAGGCAACGCATGAATCACAGCTGGTATATGAAAATAAATAAATATGGCCACAATTGCAGGAGCATCACTATAGATTTACATCTCACACAATAAATGCTGCTGATGGTCTGAATGAATTGGCAGGTTATGTATACTTTTTTTTGTATCTCTGTTTTTAAACAAGACCGCCGAAGCAGAAAAGCTGCATGCTGCTCGAGCAACATCCTAAATACAGTCTGGGCCATGGGGAGAGAATCACAATGTAAGACAGCCCAAGTGAAGGGGCAAAGTAAAAAAAAGGAACATTTATTATATACATTGCTCGCATTTGACCTTTGCTTGATTCGGATAGTATTTCAATGAACTACACGGGTGGTATCTGTGGACTTGTTAGCGAATTTCCAAATAACACAAAATGCCTCTGAACTCTTTTGTCTTGATTATTCCTGAAATGCGCATAGAGTTCCTATCAGTCAGAGCCACAAAATGACGGACGGAAGTAGTCATCCCCCGTTGTCAGACTACGCTGCTGTGGTTGCTAGGCTGTCAAACTCGCCTTAAGAAGGCCAAACTTTCTTAGTTTAAAGGCCTCTGGAAGAGTCATGGGACGGGCGCCCGCTGTGGCGGGACGCCGAAACACGCTACACTTTTTTACAGCGGAGCCGTTAAGGGCTAGGTTCCCCAGGATCGTGTCCGTGTATGTCGACACAAACCTACCTGGACGGTGACCGCCATTTATAAGCGACGGCGGCAAGCACAGAACCAGTATGGTTTCCGCCCTCGCTAGTAGATGGCGGCAACCTTCTCCAACTATAATAGAAGAATGGATAGTTGGGCGTGTTGGTGGGAATTCATCGTTGGAATCAGCGCGAAAAACAGAACGACGACGAAGAAGAAGCTCACAGTGTATCGAGTACAGCTACGCTTGTCTTCCTTCTTCACGAGGCGGAAAGGCTGAACGTTTTTTCCTGTTGTCGAGGGTAAATGGAAGCCATCCTTTTCCGTTCCTCGGTTTCGTCTGTTTCGTTTGCGCTGAAGATGTACTACAGGGATGAGTTGAGCTTGGTTGATCTAGTTCGTTATTATACATACTGGTGGAACCAGTTGAACAATGAGCTCCTAACCAACCCTGAAACCTCAAGAAAAGATAGTTTTGCAGGGAGCCCTCAGGACTCAGTATAAATAGAAGGGAAGGGGGCAACGCAATTCAGGATTAAAACAAAATGGGTACGCATAAGAAGTAGTAGAAGATGAGAACGATTTATTAAAATAGTTGGTAGTCCAGCCCTAGGTTGCATTCTCGGCTTCTCCTTCCTCTTTGTTCATCTGGTTCCACCCGTAAAGCTCAAAATTGTGGGACAAACTGCCGGGCTGATTGATTACAGATTACAGATATTGGTACATGGAAAAGCGTCGGAAGGTCAATATCCCCCGCTTGGAGTTTTCGCCGGTCGATGCGCTATAGGCACGGGGCCCTATGTTGCGCTTTTTGAACTCCAACGGCGACTGAGGCAGAATGAAGTGATGTCATCAACGTAGCATACATGCAGATTGGATGTTGATTGGTGAGAGTCGCTGATGACGAATTTCCGCAGGCGAAAACAAAGCTCACTTTTTCTTTGTTTTCTTCTGCGGAAATTCGTCATCTGCGACTCTCACCAATCAACATCCAATCTGCGTTTGTTGCGTTGTTGACGTCGCTTCATTCACCCTAGTCAACGTTACTACATTACCTCACTTGTGGAACTGCCGCGGAAGGGGGGTACCCTCCCTCACTCACTTCAGTCCGCCTGCCGTCGCTCGAAGCGCCATCTGAGATTTTCGTTTCATAACTGTGCGTTCCAAAGAGCAGAGTTGAAGCGCCATCTAGACGCCGTGCTTCGAAACGTTACGTATCCTGATTCCCATAAAACACACTGCAGTTGTACATAGTGAAAATTACACAGCGCAAAAGGACATAGCGAAGAGACACACCGGATAGAACAGAGCGCTGTGTTCTATACGGTGTGTCTCTTCCTTTATGTCCTTTTGCGCTGTGTAATTTTCACTATGCTACAACCAAAACCAACTAGCCCAACTTTCTACAATATTACACTGCAGTTACCAAAGCAGCCGTCCGGTGGCGCGTCGAGCGAGGCCAGGCCTGGGCCAGGCGAGTCGTGGCGGAGTGAGGGGGTACTATTCTTGCATGCAGCGTCTATGAGCACTTCCGTAAATGAGCTAATCTAATAACGTTGTCCCTAGTCGCCTTGGGAGTCCAAAAGCGCAACATAGGGCCCCTGACTACGCAGATAGCCCTGAGGACGTCCTCAGCTGGTCTGTGGCTGTGGGAATGCGGTAGTGAGTGCCGAGGACTGCGGCGTAGCCTCCGCCGCAGTCCTCGGCGGCCGGAAATCACCGTAGCCTCGACATCAGAAGCCAGTCGCATAGGTTTCTCCTACGCGACTCCAGCAAAACGAACGACACCTAGCGGAAAACACTGAACTGGCCGGACCAGGTCCTTTCGCGATTTCCGCTCGTCTCTTCTGGCTTCCGTGTTTGCATGTTGTCGGTGGATTGCGTGAAGGAACAGTTCTATCGGTGTCTGTGTCGTAACCGTAGTATCGTCTTGTGACCCAGGTTGCTCGGCACGCGACCTATGGAACCGCGTGAGCCAGACATTCTGCGTTTCTCAACGTTCTTCAGCACAGTGGAAGGACAGTGGGCAGTCCTTTCCTCGTTTCCTCGAAGAAAGTCAAGCCTCTGGAAGCTCGCTTACCCCAACACATCGCCGCAGGTTCGAAACGTGCAGAATAAAAAGTGGGGCGAACCATTTGGAGTCCAATTCCCGCTCGCTGATGCCCCAGCGTTGTGCGTTGAGCTGGCACATGGCACGGCACGACTTGGATTCGACCGCCATATTTGCCCGATAGTGGCGTCCTCTATAGGTCGCTGGAGCCGCGAATAGCGAGCAGTGCATTTTGGGTCCTCGACGCTTACAAGTTGTGCGCTCACTGCCGCACTCCCCGAGAAATGATCTGCGCTACTAGATCCTCGCGCTCTGTATCTGTGACGGGCGCTCTCTGGCTACGTCACCGAACTGCGAAACTTTGTGAGTATTGGCATCAGAGCGCGATCGAAAGCGTCGCTGCGGTAGGCCTTCCACGATTGGACGAATGCTGACTACGACGTCTGCAAAGGATTTCTCATCGACGAAAGTGAGAGTAACCTAAGAGCTTTAATTTTGACGGTGTTGGCAGTGTTGGTTTCTGAGTGCAATGATTTCAAGCTTCCACTATGCTATTTACAAACACCATTGATTTTTTTGTTCGTAAGGTAATGACGTTAAGAGAAGAAATCATACGAGGGCGCCACCAAACAATTTCTCCTCTAATACAGGAGGCTATTTTCTGAGTTAAATGAGACGAGTCTGGGTTGCAGCTAGGCGTATTCATGAGCTTGTGTCGCGTATTCGCCGCTCGTGGTGGCTTGATCCTGCCTCCTTTTGCTGTGCGTGCGTTGGTGTACGTTGTTCTAAGGTGTAGATGGTTTCACCCGTTGTTCGCTACACTCTTGTATGCAGGCATTTTTGTTAGTATAATTAAAACACGCGAAAATCGTTTCATATTGATTTTGTGAAATCAGGGTATCTACGTACAGTAAATATCCTGATTTTTCAAACATAGCATGAAACGATTTTTCGCATATTTCGAATTTTCATAGAGCTTCATTTCATTTTTCCCACAGCAAAGTTGTTCTATGCTAGTTGCAAATAATGAGGGTATTTACTGCCGCAGATTGTAAATATGGCTTTGCGAAATATCCTCTAATAGTTTTATGTGCGCGAAACACTCACGCCTGTTTTGTGTTTTCTCCAAATGGTTTATTTTTTATATTTTTTTTAGCTTATGCAATTATTTATTGAAGTAAATTCAGTCAAGCCAGAACCTCCTATATAAGCTTCTATGCCTGTCAATCCACGACCCCTGCACAACAATCGGAGCTTCTCGGCACAACTCTTTCGAAAGCAACATCTTGTGGCTGCCGTGGCTACAAAATAATTGGCGCTCGATGCTACCCACGCAAGCTCGCCCGAACGTTCTTGGCACTTCTGAGCTTACCAAAAGGCTCCACGTCCCGAAGAAATCAAAATGCTTCCAATATTACCAGGTCAGTAACGGGACCCTTAGTTGTTATTTCGTGCATAAGAATTGACTACATTTTCGCGCTGACTGCACCACATCAAATACACGTTATTTTTATAGTTTTTTAATGTCATGTTATGTTTGTAACTTCCCCTAATTCGTACATCTGGCATGCTGATTTCCACTGTACATGGCTTGCAAGCGTGGCCATTGCTGGGTACTGACGGTTATTTCTACTAACTGGTTTCTTCGAACTTCATTTTTCGCGATGTAAAATTGACACGGCGAACCGAATGCTTGCGGCGCATAAAATCATATACACTGGCGGCCGCGAATGACGTAACATGCAAGCTATGTGTTAGGCATATACGAATTTGTGGGCGTATTTGCGGGTGCTGCTCTGATTGCATGCTCAGAACAAGCTCACATTAATAGGTTGTTAAGACCGGCAATCTTGATGGTGTAGAATGCACGCTGCAAAATAACTGTGGAAGCTCGCCATGAGCACGCGCTCAGCAATCGCGCACACAGCTATGGGCGACGTGCGCGATCGAAATGATTTCCTTACGTCAGCAAGTGATTTCTCATCGACGGATATAAAGGAATCTAAAAACTTCAATTTTGACGGTGTTGGCCGTGTTGGTCTCAGAGAGCATTATTTTCAATATGTTACCATGCTAATAGACCTATTGCTGTCTTACCCAAGCATCAAAGAGAATGCAGGGATTGGTGTTCCACGCGCCGCACGTGCTGGCCTCAGCAGTAGTAACTTTTCCAAAGCAAAAACCTAAAACAAATGGCATCTTGCACGCGCGTTCGTCAATGCTTTCTTTTGGTTATTTACTTCGAATCTTTTATACAGGAAAGGCGTGCGCGTCAACAAGCGTGGACCACCAATCCCTGCATTCTCCTTGATGCTTGGGTAAGACAGCAAATGGTCTATTAGCGGCGAGATGTTTCGTTGGCGCCCTCGTTCGGTTACTTTTCGTGACGTCATTACCTCGCGAACAACAAGTTCGACGGTGTTTGTAATTGGCATGGTGGAAGCCTGAAATCATAGCGCTCTCAAAGCAACACTGCCAACACCGTCAAAATTGAAGTTCTTACATTCCTCTTATTTCCGTCGATGATAACTCCTTTGCTGACGTCAGAGTCAGCATTTGGCCAATTGTGGTGGGCCGACCACAGCGACGCTTTCGATCGCTCACGTCGCCAATAGACCGATCTCACCAAGCGTTCGGCGCATGCCTGACGCCGCCATGACTTTAGTTCGCAGGAGGCAGGCAGCAGTGCACAAGACGGCTCGTGCCGCCTCATGCTCCACACGCGCAGAGCTCCAGCGAGGTTGTCGCACGTGCAGAAAGACTAAAGTTCCCTCGATGCATTGCGGCAGCGGTGGCGTAGTCAAACTGGCTGGTGAGATCATAGAGTTATTATAATGTACGCTAGAGGTTCAACTGGCGCTAGTGTCTATGCGACTTCCGTGACGCAAATTGAAGCAGACAGCAACCAGTCTACTTTTGCGGTGCTCCTGTGCATTCCTATGGGAAAACGCGCGTGCATTTTGCCTCTTCGCCGAAAAATACCACAGAAAACTTTGGTTATTTGGGTCGTACCGAATAGTATGTACCTTGATTAACACTGTGAAAGTGTAATTGCTTTAGTTAGCACATTTTTCTTCATCAGTGAACGATGTTTAACTTCGCTACATTTCAGTCCCAAACGTGTGTTGCGCAGCAGGTGTGTAAAAACAAGCGACGATTCGAAGCAAAATTACAATCGAAAGGAATATAGAGTGTGTTCAAGGCTCGCCAGCATTCCGGTGACGCTTATATATTGATAATATGCCAGTCCTGTCACTATATGAAAATGACCCCGCCGTGCATGAACGGATAAAAACATTGAAAACGTCGAGATTAAAGTCCATGGGCTATGGAAGGTGTCTCTTCGTATTGTTTTCTCTGCCGGGCAGATTTTATCGGGCACTTGTTCTCAAAGATTTCGAGCGCGCGGGTGCTATTTTGAACGTAGAACACGCAGCTTCGCTCAGAGCTGAAAGAATAAAGCGGTACTTACTTATTTAAAATCGGAATAGATTACATGGCATTCAATTTATTTTGATCCTACATGCACGTGCAGTTACTGATCCAGTGTTACTGCGTAGTTCTTGCCGTCTTTCTTAATTTCCAGACGTTCTTCGTTCGTTCGGCACGTATATCCCCCACGCTGAAAAGCGCCGACATCGTGTTCGCGCTAACAGTGTCCGACAGTGCACAAAAATACACGTACGAAGCCGTTTTAGCACCGTTTTTAATGCGATGAATTTGAAAGAAAAACGCCGTAACTGACCAATTATTTCGTCGGCCTGACTGAGAAATGTTCCGAGCTACCTAGTATGTACGAATTATTTGGGATATTTGCTCTAATGACCGAGCCCAGGGAGAAAATGCACTCACTTTTTCCCATAGAAATGCATTACCGGAAGTCAATTTTGGACTGGTTGCTGTCTGCTTCAATTTGCGTCAGCACACTAGCGCCAGTTGAACCTCTAGCGTACATTATAATAACTCTATGGGTGAGATTGGTCTATTACAAACGCCATCGAACTTGTTGTTTGCAAGGCAGTGCCGTCACGAGAGGGAACCATAAGAGGGTGCAACCGAAGCATGTCGCTGCTAATTAACCCGGTAAGTTACTACGTCACAACATGGCGTCTGGGCCCAAACAAACCGTTGCTAGGAACGTTGCTGTGGATTAATGCATGTAGACTCCACATGAGGCTAGAGTTTTGCTTACAAGTAAGTAAATAATTTTTTGCGAGCAACCTAACTTCTTGATATTTAATTATGAAGATGTTCTTATCGTCTTAGTGTCGTACTGCAACGATGAAAGCCATTTCAGAAGTTTTACACTCTGCTTTCGCTTTGGTAGCAGACACCACGATAGATTTGCTGGCCTCTGTTGCAGCGAGCGTCTTTAATGAATTGCGTCGGTAAACGAGCGACAAAAACAAGTGAATCGCCATGACAGTAGAGGCCTCCGCAATGTGCGTTTTTTTCTGTGAAGTAAAATTAAACCACTTATGCAGATCAGTTACGATGACGACCTGAAGTGCATTACCGGCATAGCGCAGGCCACCATGAGAAACGAATCGTACGCCGTCGAGGTAAGTTGTTTATTATTATTATTATTGAGGTTGTCAGGTTATTAAAGAATTGCATGTCTTTCGTGATTTCGCAGTGTTTTGATTTTTTCCCTTGGTATACATTGAATTCCGTGGACGTGCTCTTTTGTTGAAGATCTCTGTCGAACCCGCGATGCGAGCACAATCTGTAAAATGCATCGTAAAATGCATCGTAACTGTCCGACAGTGCTATATTTTTATCCAGTTCTTTCGCACTTTGAAGTCTTGCAAAAATCTGAAGAAGCTGCAAAAATTTTTCTCCACGCGATAGTTACAACCAAGTACAAGCACTCTAACATAGCGCCAGTCCGCAAACGAAATTTGGTATCTCGAACTATCGCGTGAAGTGCTTTTCTCACGGGTACAATGCAATCCTTTAGCAGACGATCTTCTCGCATCGCACCCTCGCATCATCGCATTGCATCCCACCCCACTTTGAATTTTTGTAAGTGTCTGAAACTTATTATATTTCAAACAAATGCAATATCAGAATATCGCCTTTACTCACACGATTCAAACGACGGCGCCGGCTTGGCCGGCCGGCGTGTAGCAGGCGGCATACTTCTTGCATTCATCGTCTTCTGCAGGCATCTTGAGGAGCGGATGTTGCAGTCGTTAATATTTCAGAAACAAGCGATTACCGGCACACTTCTGTCGAAACATATGACACACATCCTTTCTGTACCTGTGATTTTTAGAAGTTTACATCCTACTCCTGATATTTGAACGGTCGGGTTTTCGTAGCGAAACCTAGTCACATGTATTTGTCCATAACAACGACCCTATCAACGGTTTGTTTGGACCCATGACGTCATACTTACGGAGTCAATAGCCACAAGTGAATACTCCTTATATAAGCACTATTACTATATTTATTCGTTACATTATAATACTGGTGGGCAATCAGGTGTACATTTGTGAAGGTCGTAACCTATCTGACTTGTATTACCAGAGTGTTTTGTAAGCCGAATAGAACAATCCCAAGAGCCGGTTTGGTTACGCCACCGCTGCCGCAATGCATCGAGGGAACTTTAGTCTTTTCGCACGTGCGACGACCTTGGTGTAGCGCTACACGTGCAGAGCTCGAGAGGGCACGAGCCGGCTCGGGTACTTGCGACTGCCTCCTGCGAACTAAAGTTGGCAGTTTGATACTTTAGACCCATGTTACGGATAAAAAAACAGGACGCGGGATGGCCAAAAACATGCTTTTCGTGCAAGGCTCGTCAAATTATGAGGCGCTGGAGAAATGCAGCCTTCTGCGTTAAGTCCTTATTTCGAACTCTTTTTGTTCGCCTTCCGCCCATTGAAAAGCATGCGGGAAGGGCCTTAGAACGCACCTGGTATCGCTGCGCCGCAGCGTTCTTCCGCAACATGAAGTTCGTCTGCGTTCCTCGCCGTCACCATGGCAACGAACGCCGAATGAATGGAAGCACGCACGCTACCGCCGCGTGAAGCCAGCAACAGCTGACGCCATTTTACGAACGCCGTCTGCTAGCCAAAGCCGAACGCGGTATGTCAGATCAACCGCCTCCGCCGCCGCGCCGCAAGCAAAGACGACGAAGCTGAGACACGCCGACGGCGAATAGGCGAGCAACAGCACCGCGAGACGACTACAACGGCGGCATTTATTGGGATGCTGCTTTCGCCGATGCGCCGCTAGCAAAGACGACGACGCTGAGGCACGTCGACGGCGAATAGGCGAGCAACAGCACCGCGAGACGACTACAACGGCGGCATTTATTGGGATCAAAGGCGCGAAATAAGCAAGAACAATTTTTATTTGAATCATAACACGCGATATCCAAGTTGGGGACCACATACCTTTGCTGGATCTTTCCTGTGAACTTTTTACAGAGACACGGGGTGCTGCGTACAGAACACAGCTCCGTTTGCAAAATATGGGGGCCCTGAAAAGGGCCGTTTAGACCGCTACCAGAACCTATAACTGACGTAACGAGCACTTGACGAGCGGTTGGCGCATAAGTCGTCTTTATGCACGCAGGCGGGCGACGGGCTCAGCGCAGCGGATCACTCGAAGTCACCGGGGCCGTCAGAATCCTCATCCTCCGCACTATAGGGAAGGTCCCTGTCTGCGTCGGGGCTGTAGATTTTGGCGGCCGCGGCGACGAACGACTGGAATCTATCAGTGTTTCCGCGCGCCTTCTCTCTCCTCAAAACATGAACTTTGCAAGGTGACCAGTGAAATGGTGGCTCTCGCGCCGTCCAGATGGAAGACGGTTTTGACGTGGGCCCAGGTGCCCTCCACCGTATTGGTGTGCGCACCAGTGTTCGGGTCGACAAAGTGCAGCTTGTGGTTAATGGTGAGGTGCGTGAAGCGAGCGTCATCTGCAAGCTTGCGATAGCCAGCCCAACAATCAGTGATTATTCTTGTTCCAGGGCGGACCCACTTGGCTATTAGCCCTAGCAGGGTTTTTAGCGTCACGGGTCTCCACGGGAACAGAAAGCAGCACCCGCTGCCACGCTCCACACCGCCGAAAACCCACTGGCCAGGCCTTAAATACCCGCGATGGTACTTTCGCCGCCCGAACATACTCTCGTCTAGTTCTACGGTCACGCCTTCGCCACCAATCATGCCTGAATGCTTAAAAACGGCTTTTATCACAACCTCCCGACAAAAGCTCGCCCAATCAGTTATTGTCTTACTTGCGATATCAGTCTCCCACTGAATGACGGCGCACGGTAGGTTCTGGCAACGGAGGATGATTTTCATGAGTTGGAGAAGCGTCAGGTGCGATCCTTCGAAAAAGGAACCGCTCCGTACCGAGACGTGGCCCCGGCACTGAACTTTGACCGGCTTCCTCTTGTACACCGCACGAGTCATCCACACACCGCACCTGCACGTGTAGCGATCCGCAGATCTATCGCGGACTTGCAGCTTGTCATCGCAGCTTCGCATTCTGGACACACACGAAAACCCAGGAGCCAGGAGCAGGCCCATGCGCTGAAGCAAATTAATTGCTTCAAGATGATCTTTCATGGCGTCGTAGAAGACGGCACAAGTTGAACCTGCCATGGCACTGCGATGCTCGCCTCTGGAAGAATAAAGCCAATAAAGCGCCGAGTGAAAACTGCGCGCTTCTTTGCATTATTATTTTTATTTCATCCGCCATTTTGTACCTCGTGACACAATTCTAACGAACTCATTGGTTGATCGGTCGGACCACACCATCGCGTGACAAAACAAACGCCAATCGTGTGACCAGAACGGTTGCCACGGTCGGCATCGTTAGAAGAGAACAGTCGAACCCAACAACAAAATAAAGTAACAAAGTGAATAAAGAAAACAAAAAATAGAAGGGAGCCGTTGGAGGTTCGAGCAACACGGACGCCGAATCTTCTTTGATGAGAGGAGGAGCAGCCGTGCTACTCTGGCCGCACTGGCTGTCAAAATCTCCCTTTTGTTTTTCTTTTTCTTTTTTAACTTTACGGGGTGCCACGATCTTTATTTGAAGCTGATTTGTTAAATTAATAACAAACAACGCGTCGGAATGGAGGAGGTAGGAGTCTTGGCGTCAGAATTCGACGTGGTAGAAGAAAAAGAAAATAACGAATGCACAATACGTACCGTATGCCAAGACCGTTATACTCCGCACTCGGTGAGGACTCATGACGCCACCGACGACCGTTAGGCTATTTATTTTGTTTCCTTAGATTTTTATCGTGACGACTACTCCACTGTGCGTCGACGTCTCCAGCGGAGATCCGGCAGTTTTTAATAATAATTATTACTGTCGTTTGAAGGGCATTCTTTTTATGCTGCTTCGTTCCTGACGCCATAAAAATATGGGGCGAGAATACTTAGCACCACGTATAAGAAAATAAAAAAAAGTTTAGTTCATGATCGGATTGGTTTGTGGATACATTAAGTCCAATAAAATTAGTCCAATAATTCATTAGTACGATTATTTAGCTCCAATATTAGCATCTTTTGTGTGCATGCGTGAAATACAGCACCCAACGAGAAGACACGAGAAGAACGCTGCAACTGCTTGACCATAAACCACTTTTGAGAAAATGCGCCGCAAGACAGGGACGGAGTAAGGGAGACAACAAGTAGACTATTTAATGTCACCAAAACTTCCTGGGCGGAGAACACTTGGTGGTATCAGTGTATCGTTTTGAAAGCGCTAAAAAAACACGTCGGGGACACTGGACTTATGGACCAACTTTGAGTGCGTGCGCGTGTGATGTGTGTATATGCCATTCTTTCTTTTTAGATTGTTGGCGCGAAAACATCCACACGGACTAGGGCCTAAGTAATGCAGAGTTGTTACTCAGGCCCTAGTCAGTGTGGAGTTTTCGCGCCTATAATCTAAACAGAAAGAATATTTTTATGGCGTCAGGAACGAAGCAGCATAAAAAGAATGCCCTTCAAACGACAGTAATAATTATTATTAAAAACTGCCGGATCTCCGCTGGAGACGTCGACGCACAGTGGAGTAGTCGTCACGATAAAAAATCTAAGGAAACAAAATAAATAGCCTAACGGTCGTCGGTGGCGTCATGAGTCCTCACCGAGTGCGGAGTATAACGGTCTTGGCATACGGTACGTATTGTGCATTCGTTATTTTCTTTTCTTTTCTACCACGTCGAATTCTGACGCCAAGACTCCCTACCTCCTCCGTTCCGACGCGTTGTTTGTTATTAATTTAACAAATCAGCTTCAAATAAAGATCGTGGCACCCCGTAAAGTTAAAAAAAAGAAAAAGAAAAACAAAAGGGAGATTTTGAGCAGCCAGTGCGGCCAGAGTAGCACGGCCGCTCCTCCTCTCATCAAAGAAGACGGCGTCCGTGTTGCCGAACCTCCAACGGCTCCCTTCTATTTTTTGTTTTCTTTATTCACTTTGTTACTTTATTTTGTTGTTGGGTTCGACTGTTCTCTTCTAACGATGCCGACCGTGGCAACCGTTCTGGTCACACGATTGGCGTTTGTTTTGTCACGCGATGGTGTGGTCCGACCGATCAACCAATGAGTTCGTTAGAATTGTGTCACGAGGTACAAAATGGCGGATGAAATAAAAATAATAAATGCAAAGAAGCGCGCAGTTTTCACTCGGCGCTATTGGCTTTATTCTTCCAGAGGCGAGCATCGCAGTGCCATGGCGTTCAGCTTGTGCCGTCTTCACGACGCCATGAAAGATCATCTTGACGCATTAATTTGCTTCCAGCGCATGGGCCTGCTCCTGGCTCCTGGGTTTTCGTGTGTGTCCAGAATGCGAAGCTGCGATGACAGGCTGCAAGTCCGCGATAGATCTGCGGATCGCTACACGTGCGGGTGCGGTGTGTGGATGACTCTCGTGCGGTGTACAAGAGGAAGCCGGTCAAAGTTCAGTGCCGGGGCCACGTCTCGGTACGGAGCGGTTCCTTTTTCGAAGGATCGCACCTGACGCTTCTCCAGCATCGCGAAAATCATCCTCCGTTGCCAGAACCTACCGTGCGCCGTCATTCAGTGGGAGACTGATATCGCAAGTAAGACAATAACTGATTGGGCGAGCTTTTGTCGGGAGTTGTGGTAAAGCCGTTTTTAAGCATTCAGGCATGATTGGTGGCGAAGGCGTGACCGTAGAACTAGACAGTATGTTCGGGCGGCGAAAGTACCATCGCGGGTATTTAAGGCCTGGCCAGTGGGTTTTCGGCGGTGTGGAGCGTGGCAGCGGGTGCTGCTTTCTTGTTCCCGTGGAGACCCGTGACGCTAAAACCCTGCTAGGGCTAATGGCCAAGTGGGTCCGCCCTGGAACAAGAATAATCACTGATTGTTGGGCTGGCTATCGCAAGCTTGCGATGACGCTCAGCTACGCACCTCACCATTAACCACAAGCTGCACTTTGTCGACCCGAACACCGGTGCGCACACCAATACGGTGGAGGCACCTGGGCCCGCGTCAAAAACTGTCTTCCATCTGGACGGCGCGGAAACCACCATTTCACTGGTCACCTTGCAAAGTTCATGTTTCGGAGGAGAAGAGAGCGCGCGGAAACACTGAGTAGATTCCAGTCGTTCGTCGCCGCGGCCGCCAAAATCTCAGGCCGACGCAGACGGGGACCTTCCCTATAGTGCGGAGGATGAGAGATTCTGACGGCCCCGGTGACTTCGAGTGATCCGCTGCGCTGAGCCCGTCGCCCGCCTGCGTGCATAAAGACGACTTATGCGCCAACCGCTCGTCAAGTGCTCGTTACGTCAGTTATAGGTTCTGGTAGCGGTCTAACCGGCCCTTTTCAGGGCCCCGATATTTTGCAAACGGAGCTGTGTTCTGGCACGCGGCACCCCGTGTCTCTGTAAAAAAGTTCACAGGAAAGATCCACGTAGGTATGTGGTCACCCAACTTGGATATCGCGTGTTATGATTCAAATAAAGTGACTGCTTGCTTATTTCGCGCCCTTTGATCCCAATAAATACCGCCGTTGTGATGGTCTCGCGGTGCTGTTGCTCGCCTATTCACCCGTCGACGCTCAGCGTCGTCGTCTTCGCTAGCGGCGCATCGGCGAAAGCGGCCCCAATAAATGGCCGCCGTTGCCGATCGATGTCGCGGTGCGTACTCGCACTATTCGCCCGTCGGCGTGTCTCCAGCTTCGTCGTCTTTTGCTTGACGGCGACGGCTGCGAGGCGGTTGATGCTGACATACGGCGTCGGACTTTGGCTGGCGGTGACGGCGTTCGTAAATAGGCGTCAACAAGCCGTTAATGGCTTCACGCACCCCTGACGGCTAAGCGTCGCGTACTTCCGATCCATTCGGCGTTCGTTGCCATGGTGACGGCGAGGAGTGAACAGCGCTCGACGTTGAAGAACACTGCGCGGCGCAACCTGAAGTGCAGATTCACGGAGCCCTTCCCATGCTCAATGAGCGGAAAACGTCAGAGCCCCGAAGTAAGCTAACGCGAAGGCTACGGCCTCCAGCGCCTCGTAGCGGCTACACCTGCAACATGTTGCCCTAGACCAGGTTTTGGACATAGTTTTTTGCCACAGCATGGGTC